>JAHZNC010003784.1:0-14406 GCA_027744095.1 Zhuqinia jingwanae | reverse complement strand
AGTATAAATGGATATGAGATATGCAAGTGAGAGAAAACAGAAAACCCGAAGGGAAAGTGCATTTTTTGGTTGAATGAATAAGGAACATTTTTACTTTGCGTACTTGGAAATATATGTACTATGGTAGTGTTTTTTTTTATTCAAACATGTTATTATTCTAAGTAGATGGGAAAAGTTGCATACAACACAGCACCACAACAAAACCTATTTGTTATCCTGTGTTGCCTGGAAAATGCATGATTTTGCCAGATGGGAACTTTCTCCGACAAAAATTTATTCTGATATTCTTCATCTGGAATGGCAGACTATGTATATTATACCAGATAGATGGAATAGCAGTGTATTAAACGCTTTGGAGATATTATATGTATGTATGTGCACATCGTGTGTTTGTGTGTGTGTGTGTTGACGATGAAACAGATAAGAAAAGGATGTGGAGGAGGGTTGAAGATTCATGTCGTCCTAGGTTTAAGTCTGTTTTTTTTTGTTGCTGGTGCAAAGTACTACAAAGTTGAACTAACTAAAAGAGAAAATTTTAGCTTATTGTGGAGATGATATCCTCTATCCTCCCTTATCTATCTCCGACCGGAAGGTTAATCTTTTTTACAACATAGTGCAGCGGAAGCGTTTCCTTGCTTTTCTCCAAAGAAAAAGCCACACAGCACTCATGTGTGTGTGGAATGGAATGGTGATATTGCAACCCTGTCTGCTGAACTCAACTCTTGTGAAAAAAGGAAATCTGTACAGGGCTACGCCAAGTGCAGGTCGTTTTCTTTTTGGATAGCACTTCCAATAAACGAAGGGAATCATTTAAAAAAAGTACAAAGCAAAAAATACATAAGTTGTGTTTTATAGTTTGAGTTGTCAAAAGCAGAAAAATGGAACCCTCTCTTTTTGAAAGCGTACAAATATCGGAATACATTAAATTGTACTAGGTATTCTTGTATATATACCGATGTAGTATAATGTTTCTTTCAGTTCAACGGGTGTTGTAAAATAAAATCGACAGCTACGCAGAATGTACGTACACATAGCACCTGATTGCAAAAATATCGGAAGATTCAGTTTAGTTTCCAGACGGTGGTGCATTCTGCACCGCTTTGAGCAGACTCTTGTAATTTTACATTTGAACAGGTTTTATCCACCTCTATTATTTGTATGACGAACGGGTGTATACATATAAAATATATAGAGCATATAAAATATTTTGGAAAATATATTTTGTATATATTCAGCATTATAACAATATACACTCTACATCATTTTCTACTCTCACTCTGGCTTTCTCCGTTTCCATCTCGCTCCACTACCACCACCACCATCACCAGTGCAATTTACTTTCTTTTCTAATTTCTGCAAGATGTTGTTCATGGCAAAACTATTTCTAGTCAAAATCCTATTTAATAGTTGAATTTTAGTCACTATCTGAGTTTTTTAAACGTGCAGTAATATTAGAGTGCATAGTGCCTGCAAAAGATTAATTTTTGAAAAGTGGGGTAAATTGCAACACATCTTGCCACACCTTTAATTTAATGTTTTGTGTAAAAAAAATCAAGCCAACTTGTAAACATACTACTTATTAGCCATCTAAAAACTAGTATTTTCAACGATAGTAGTGATAAGGTTAATTATAATTGATTATTTTTTGCTACTCTTTGAGATTTTGTAGTGAAAGTGCAAAAAATAATTTTCCGTGATCTTTTTTTCTCTATTTTAAGTTTTAATATAATTTATAAGTATAAAGAAGAAACCGTTAATTTTAGTACCGTTTTAAAAAAGTGGGAGTCTGTTGAGATTTGAATATTTATTTTAATGACGTTAGTTTATTCCTGGTTCACCAAAATACTATACAGTGCAGTGCAGTGTGGTTTTAGTTGTGATGTTAGACAATTATTAATATCAGTTGTTTGTGAAGTGACTTGAAGTTCAGGTAAGAAAATTACCATTAAAAATTAATTAATTTTGTGCTTATTTTATTATTATAATCTCACTGCTATCAACCATTAGAGTAAAAACGGGATGTATGTATAAATAAGCACAGTATTTTAAATGTTGAGAAACCACCACCACATCAAATGCGAGCTTAGTTTGTGTTTCCTAAAACGGATTTTTAGTTATTTTAGTTCAAATGGCTCCTAACTGATTATAGGTAATTAGATTGGTTATATCTTTACTATGTGCATTGACGAGCTATTCAGAAGTTAGTGTTTTTTTTTGTGTTTTCGGTTCAAAGAACAATTAGCGAAAATTTTCTTATTTTAAAATAATTGTATTACACAATACTCAGTGAAGAAGCTCTTTAATGACCTTAGGACTAAGACTCACCTAGAATTGCGGTTTTTTGTTCTTTTTAACGATCACCTCAAAAAGTTGAGAAATCATCAGTGTCTGGTTTTTACACGAAAACATATCAATAACTTTTAAAGCTGCTCATTAAATTGCATTAGGGAACTTATAGTAATTACCTATGTAAGTATTTACTTACTTTGAGCGTTAATATAATAAGTATATAGTATACTAGCTTTATAATATGTAGTTATTTTAGCAAAAATCAACCTTTTACTAGTGTGTAAAAAGTGCATTGAATTATTATGAGCTCATTTACGCATGCATGAACGCACTTTACTTGTGTCTTCTAAGAAAAAGAAGAAGAAGACGAAATGACGATGAAAAATCCAAATGCAATTTGTTTGCAACGTGCGATAATAATCCCCTCTTGCCACGTTATTTATTTATTATTCCTCAGTTTGAGCTCACGTACAAGCAGCAAAATAACGTTAATAATAGTAATAATGACTGAACATTATAAATGTGGCAGGGTGAATTAGGTAAAGAAGATATACATAGAAGAAAAAATGCTGCTGCTGCTGCTGCTGTGGATGTTCATGATGATTATGTATGTTGGTCAGTCAGGAGTCAGCAGGAGCACCGTCTATTTTGCCGCAGATATTTTGCTCCTGATCATACTGCCAATTGCATTTTTTCGGTTATAATAATAATAATAATGATGATTATTATGGTAGTAGTTGTGATGATCATCATCACTGTAAAAAAAAGTCGTGCCTTTGATTATCCAGCCAAAAGGGAAACAACAAAGCTTATCTTTTTTTACCTATACAGTAAAAAAATGAAGAGATTTTTGATATCATGCCATTCCTCCAACACATTATTATTGTTATTTCTCGCGTACAAAAATGTACATATATGTATCCAAAAAAAAAAGTATGTATATACATTCTTGCTTGCACATTCCCTATTTTATTTATTCATATTTGTTCACATATTGCGTTATTATTATTGTTTACAAAAAATGGGCAGTTCTAGCTCGTGATATACCTTTTGAATGTGAGCAGCATAGAAAAAAGAGAGGGAATATTGTGATATATGGAATGATGGGATACTTAATGCAGTTGATGAGTGTCTTTGATTAGAAAAGACCGTGCCGTGACCATTGGAATTGGAGGAATGCTTCATGATTGCTTTGCTCACTGTATTGCTGGTAGCTGATGTGTTCAGTGAGTAAAAGAAGAACAAGTCAAGCCAAAAAAATATATATCCTCCTTCCTCGTTATCATGGGATTAGTCGTGATGATGAGAGGCACAACAGTTGAATCACGAGAGAGAGAGAAAAAATTCTGTGAACCTTTTTACTTGCTAGCTGACTTGGTGGCCTTTTTTTTACTATGACCGCAACAGCATTCAGCATCCCTTTTTATTGCTTCTACTGCGGCTGGTGATGATGGTGATGATGATGATGATTATGGAGGGTAGCCGAAGAAGAAGATGGACCAGTGAAGATGAATCAATATTGCCCATGTCTCAGTGTCGCTCTTTTACAATAATTCTTTTACTTCTTCATCGTCTTCATCCGCATACATTTTTTGAAGTGTTTGGTACATGGGCATGTACAACAACGGGATACAAGATCACATAAGACCAATATAATAATCTGGTGACCAGTCCCATCATATTTGCTTCCTCATGCATTATGCATACCATGCGCATTTTTTTTTCGAGGCATGTTCCATTAATTACCAAAATGAAGGTAGACTCATCATCATCATCATCGAAAGAAGAAAAAAAAATTGGTAATGAAATATGGTCGGCTCGTGTGGAATCATGTGGTTGTTGTATGTATGGTGTGTAGCTGTACGAGTTTCTCTCTGTGTTGTTGACATGATATTCCGTCAGTTATAAAGGGAGATGAGATGAGGATGAGACAAATGAATCCTTTTTGCTCGCAGCATGGCGTAATGTTGTGGTAATTTCCTGTGAAGACGATATTATACAGAAATATAAGATCATCATGATGATGATGATGCACATTTTCTGTACTGCATTTTTGTGCATTGTGTATTGTTTTCTGCGCCTGTGAATATCAGAGTGACGACGATGACAGATGAATGCTCCATTTTTAATTGCTTGTCTCACAGTGGTAGTCACTTTGCTAGGGGGTCTTTTGTTTTAAACTATTTTCTTTTACGTCGGGCTAAAGAAAAATCGAGCAGCTCATCCTTTTTAAAAGCAAAAAAAGTTTCAAGTATTTTTAGAACGTTAATATCGAGAAATTAAAGGTGTACTTTTTCTAAAGTAATTATTATTATGACAAGGTAAAAAAATCATGCAACTTAAAATGATAGTACAAAAAAACCGCGCATATTTTATTTTACCGTACCGAACATGAATATTAATTCTTTTGACTTAAAAAAAAAACTTTTTAAATACAAACGCGTTTTTGCAATCTCAGCCTCCATAATTTAATAAGTGCGTAATAAGAAAATATGCATAAATTATACAAAACGGACAAAATGACATTCATTCATCATCATCTACACATCACACTTTCTTACCTATGTATAATATCTACTTACTTTTTTTCCAAAGAGAAAAAAAAAACTGCTTAAAATCAAATCGGAAGGAATATAATAATGAGAAACAAGAAATCTCTTTAGAAAATAAAAAACTTAACAAGCGAAACGTATTATGTGTCATGTGCATTCAGTAAGCCACTTCATCTTCTTAAATAACCAACACAAAAACCAAAATGCATACAATAAGCACCTTCACTTTACTCTCTACTTTATCGCATTTACTTGGTTTTTCATGCATGTCATGAAAAAAAAAATTCCAGTTCTTTTGGTTTATTTTCTTCTTCTTCTTCTTCTTCTTCTTCTTCTTCTTCTTCTTTGGTTGAGTGATCATGATGATGATGGGATGATGGTAGCAGTAGTAGATATTTTTTTGTAGAATAGTGATGATTACAACAATGATAACAATAATATGCCGTTTTTTCTCTTCATCTTCACACAAATTACTATTACTTAACAAGGAGTAAAAATCGGCCTTTTAAGGAATAAATTACAGGGGGATTAAAGAGAAGGAGGAGGAGGTGTAAAAGTCTCTGTTTATTTCAAAGCATTTACAAATTACAAAAGACTTTATTTCTTCTCTTCACACACTATATATAAGCCATGTACATATAGTATAGTATATTGAGTGTAGCAGTAGTGGTAATAATAATAAAATGTTCAAAACGTCTCAACAGTATTTAGCAAGTACGAGAAAAAGGCGGATAATGATCTTGAAATGTTTTTAAGTGGCATTCTTATGAAAAATATAAGGCTTATCTTTTTCGTCTTGTATTCGTCTATTTGAATTGAATTGATTGTCGAATGGGGAAATATCTCTGGGAATAAATACCGCATACACAACAACTGAAGCTTGTTGAAAATATATAGACAATATGAATATACACCAGAGACAAAAAGAGAGAATGATGATGATGATGGTCCTTCTGCTTATCATTATCGGTCTTTTTTAACTAGTCTTTATATGGTGTGTTGCTCATAAATGCTCAATTGGCAACTCAAGTTTAAATATTTTTTTTGTTTTTACTTTCTTGGATGGGACCAAAAAACCGTGGGAAGAAAAAGAGAATTTTCTTGCTTTTGCTGCTCTGACGAGAAATAAGACAATGCGGTATAAAAATATATTAAGGTGTTTTTATCACAAGCAAAGCTAATTAGCAATGCAGTTTCTCTACCAGATTTTCAATTAAAATTCAGCAAAGGTATTAAAAAAGTTGCCGCAAAATTACATGGGTATATGTACATATATCTAGTAGATATATATTACTTGCAGTGCTACATCGATTTGTACACAGACAGAAATCACTACGACCAACTTTTTCTTGAGAATAATTGATTTCTGTACAATAAACCAAAATCGCATTATTTGCAGATGGAAAGATATAGCAAATGAATAACCAACATTTTGTGAACAGTTGGAATAACTATTAGCGTTATCCACTGTCAAACTATATACTACACTAAGATCTGTGCTTTAAAATATCAGAATTGAGTCCGGCCTGATACTCTCCTTACCATCATGATGGTCCCTACACAGAAAATGAGACTGGTGACGCATCATTAGCCTCACATTTGTGTAGGAACCTTCATGTACGAGAATCATCTGACCTACAGCTTATTAAAGTTACAAATTGTGGATTCAATTTCACAACAGCCTTTTATCCTTACATATTTTGATTCATGTATGAACGGTGTCAATAAAATACACAAATCCTCCTACAAATAATAGTAATTTTATTAGTTATTTTTATAATGTAGAATGTAGTAATCATTTTGGAATTGTGGTAGGTCGTTTATTTATTTTTTTGTAGAATTTTGTAATCGTTGGAGATTTATTTTATTATTTCAATATGCTCAGGTAGAGCTGGGGAGAGTTGACCCTCGGGAGTGAAAATACCTGTGAGTCGATGTCATTTCCTAAAAGGTATTTGAGAGAGAGAGAGCGAACGGACAGACATTCAAAAGGAAAGCTATAACAATTCTGCTTCACGAACTAACCACAAAACATAATTTACCCACTTTATACTGTTCACACACCACAACTGTTTTCCATAAAAAAATATAACCGTATGTTTCTTCGTTTTTTAAAGAGAAAATTAGCATAAATTGAACATGAATGACGTGGATTATTCTACCTATTTATCTTTTTTGTGACGTTTATTTAGTATTATCGATCTGAGAAAGAAAAGTATGTACTCACACGGTATTTCATTTTTCATACTTGACTGATATTGTTATGTGTGCATGCATGCATGCTAAAACGCTATTAGGCGGTTACACACAACACAACAACCAAACATTTATCAAACAAGCATAATAATAATAATAAATATGCTTTCATTTTTGCATTTTTGATGTGTGATGTCTGATGTGTAATATTATTTATCTAGATCAAATTTTCTTGTATCTATTTTTTTTGCTTGTCATTCGTAAATATTCATAGGTATGCTTTTTTCCATTGTATCCATCGCATATCATCATCTGTCTTCGTCAGAGGCAATCAAAGTAGACTATACAAAAAGGGTTGAGGAGAGGGAGTGAGAGCAGCAGAGCTCCATTTTTTTTGCTTGTTGAAGAATGATAAAAAGTAAGTTCCTGTTTGTCATTATGATATATAGTGTATGCATATGTGTATGTCTAAAAGCAACAAACAACAGTAAATTAAAGCATTGCAGGTACGCGTACAGCACGCAAGTAAAAAAAACTCATCGTCACCGTCACCACCACCACTACTACCAGACCAGCATCATTGACGCAGGTAAACTCATTTAGGCTGACAAAATAAAGGTTGAACGTGCTCACGAGCTTGTCACCGAGAATCCCATGAAAAATTACATGAGAAATCAAAAACACCAGCTTTGCATTATTTTTTTTTAAATGCGTGCGTAAAGTAATGTAGGTATACATATCCATCGAGAAAGAAAATATAAACATTTTTACGCACATACGACATTATTATTTAAGTGGATAAGGCATATATCATACCATCATCATCATGATCATATCATTTATTCATGTAAAGCGTAGTAAGCAAAAGGGAAGAAGAAGAAAAAAATGCGTGTAACAAAAACATTAGCGGGAGATTAGATACGGAGGAAAACATTATGATAAGCTTTAGGCTAAATTCATAAATGTTGTCGTCGTTGTTGTTTGTGCACTACAAACTACTTAAAATGTTGTAATCAATTTTTGTCATTTTCACGCAAAAAAAACAGAAAAAAAGAAAACATGACACGTCATATAAAAAAAATACTTTTGAATAAAATGTGCTAAAAGCTTTTTTCCTTCTTTTTTAGCTGCTCGCGTCAACCAAAAATATTTATACCGTCTGAAAAAAAAATTAAGAAATCTTTTGTAATTTTTGGTTCTTGTTGGTCACTTTCATCTTTGGTACATCTTCTTGCATTTGTGTTAAATAAACTTGCGGGCAGTTTTAAACCATGATTATGCGTTAAAAAGCTACATATTATTATTTCCCTTTTTGTCTGTTTTCTTTCAAAATATTTTCGTTTTAAAACTTGTAAAATAGCGATAATGAGAAAAGATATTGAAACGCGTGCGTTCAGACATAATAATGTGGTCAGGTTGTGCAGAATTTTTGGGGCTAACCAATATAATTACAGTTGTTATTTGCCAAAGCACACATCCAAACAGGAACGCAAGATGGTAAATGGTAACAAAACCGAATTGATAGATTTCATTCATATCATCACACACATATTCGCACACTTTAACAAGTAGGTATACCTACATTAAAAAAGTTATTGTTTATATGTAAGAGTCAATAAGTATGTGTGTAAGTATCATGTTAAAATAAATTGTGAAACTTCCATAAATTTAATTTTCTTCACGGAGAAAACCACAATGAGCCTAAACTCCAACGGTGAAGATTGACTTGAAAGCAGTGTTTTACACATGTATTTTTTGCATTGTTCTTTCCTGTCCATTGTTTACACAGATATTATTGCATACATAATATACCTTATTTTTTTATGAAAAAAAATTCTCTTTGTCGGAGAGAAACGGAGATTGAAATCATCAAAGAAGGGATGTAAAAAAGAAACAAAAGAGCATTGAATACTATACTATCCTAATATACTCTTGTTTTCATTTCGGTTTTTTTACAACTACCTACAACCTACTCATATCCGCACGCACCTACTTTGCAAAATAACATTTATAACAAAAAATATATATAACGAATTTTGATACGCGTACTCTCTCAAACTTTAAAAAAAATCATGTCCTTCCCTGCCAGCAGTTTTCCTGACCTTTGACATCCATTTGAATTTCACACATTGAAAACCACTTGAGGGATTATTGAAATGAAAGAACAACAGTGTTTTATTAAGGTGAATACCTATGCATGTAGTATGTTATGTTGATTTACATACGTCGATTTGACTCTGTGGTGCTTTTTTCACAAAAGAAAAGACTTTTTTTATGAGCTGGTTTGATGTGCACTGTGCACCACGGGTCTACATCTGTACATACAGGTTGGTGGAAATGTATTACTTTTTAAAAAACGTTTATTCATTTCAACTTATGCGACCTTTTCTGTCTCCAGTCAAGTGTGAGCACTTTTGATATTTATGCTCTGAGCCTAGAAAAGTAATCATCCTCATTTTTCCTTAAGGTCTCATATTGCACCAAACAAAAAAGCAACCACATATAATATCATGCTTAATAATTTTTGCTGAATAGCACAAAAAAAAGAATAGAAAGAAACAAGTCAGCCACAAACTCATTTCTTCTAAGAAAAAACAAGCAAAGCAATATTTTATCCCTTTTTATCCGTATAACATATATTTTTGTGTGTGTGTATATATTTTATGCGTGACGAATCTCCTAATCTTCTCCCATCTCATGTTTCTTATTTAAAGATATAAACAGGAAAAAAAATTATGATCATGTTATTGTGGTAGTTTTGTTTATGTAAGCGATACAAACGATACAAAGGAAAGATAAGCAAATGGGAAAGACGTACATATATGCTCAGCATATAGTGTGTCTATATGTATATCCAAGAAAAAAAAATTGAGAAACGACTTGAGTAAAAGATTTGTGAGTGGCGACTTAAAAGAAATTAAAACTATTTTTTATTTTCATTGGTGGTTAAAAAACATTTAAACAAAATTCATATCTTCTTGTATGGATGCGAATGTGTGGTATGTATGTGCATATGTGTTTGTGTGTGTGAAACAAAGTATTAAAATTAATGTTTCCCTTCTTTTACTGCCCAAAGAAAATATATTAAAAACTCCTTTTTATCATCTTCAGTTTTATGCTAATCCCTTACTTGGAATATTAGGATGCTTGTTTTGAAGATTAGCAGTTCATAAATTTTTGTACAAGCATATGGATGTTAGCTTATGAAATTATCAAAAACGATTTTCAAAGTTTTTTTTTTGGCATGACATAATAATTATTACTATTCTTTTAGTAAGCTTTACAGATACTACAGCGAGCCTGAGAAATTTTGTCAGTTTGGCTGTTGCTCAGTACTATAAGGCGCACATGTATTAGTGTACAACTACAACTCATTCAGTTAAACTCTAAATGCAGCAGCGGTCGTTCCTTTAAACGCTACGATAGTTCATTGTGTTTATTGTCTTATCTTGGTTATCGTCATCATATCACCATAATATCCAGTTCAAGCTCTCAGCAGCATACTGCACGATATTGATATTGCACAACGTCAAGGGTGAAGGAAGGGGAATGAAAACAGAATGACATTTCTGTTTACTCTCACAAGAGAAAATAATGTATGCGCTCGTGAGGAAATAGCTTTTCAGTGAGCAATTCATATATTTAATAATGTGCTCTTTAAAGAGCATGAGCCTAAAAACAAGAGTACGAGTAATCTTTTTCAGTTGATTACATTACAAGAAGTTCCTTTATTTCAAACGTCAAAATCAGATCATCCTATCATGGCTCATGACTCATGACACATAAAACATCAAAAATGCTAAAGAGATAATGGGAGAGTACCTTGTAAAGTGTTAAAAAATAAACGAGAAAATGTTATTGATAAAGTTTTATTCTAAATGTTAAACTTATTGGACCATGACGCTTGTACTTGTACTTTGTTAAACGTAAATTAAATTACAGTTTTGATTTGAAAAATATTTCATCAGATACAGCACAGTTCAAGATATATTTTTTGATGCCATATATGCCACGCACATCATCATCTCCTTTTCCGACAAATAAATTGTAAATTATTATGAGCACAATGGTACTACTATATCTAATGGTCTTGGTGTTGGTCTGGCAGTCAGCAGAACAAAAAAATGCATCATATATTGTGTAGGTGGGTTTTTGGATGCTTATAAATGCAACCATATCCACTATATAGCTAGCTGAATCATAATCATCATATCATCATCCCCCATAAGTTGTTAAAACGCACATTCTTGTCAAACTTGGCATCGCCCTTCTGTACCCTTTTATGGAAAACAAAAAATATATATTTCAAATAATAGCAATGACCATACATGGTGCCGTGGGAGCCTTTCTTTTTAAAATCTAAAAGAATGCATATATAGGTTTGATTGTTGCTTGTTGCGTTCCTTTAAAGCACTGCATATACCAAAGATCAAACTGGACATTTTGGATGAAATGCACAGTGCTAAAATGTGCACATGCTTACTACTTGCTTGGTATTTAGTGCACATGCATATGAACGTCTCTTTATTTCTGTAGTGTAAAAAAAGAGTAAAAATAAACATTTCTGCAGAGTCTGGTCTAAATAAATTGACTAATTTTTTCATGAGTTGCACATTACTCCATTATTATCCTCTTCTTTAACAAAAAAATATAACCTACAACAAGCGTCTGTAAAATCATTGTAGTAGTAACAATATTTTCATGCTTCAAACATATTACATGTAAATACAAAAACCTCTTCCTCATCAAGTAGTCATATAGTCATGTCATCACTCATCATTCTTTGCAAAAAGCCGCACCGGAATTTATAAACAGACTTCTTTTTTTATACATACTTTGCATGCATGATTGTTAGTAGTAGTATGATTTTTTTGGAAGAATGATGATGTGTTTGGGAGAGTATATTTATTTACATGCCGTGTGCATGCTCGCTTGTATGTATGATGATACAAGGTGCAGGAAGAAAATTAGCCTGTTTACAGAAAGAATACAGAAGAGTCATCATGATGATTATATATGTTAATAAAATGATGGTAAAATGGAAAAAATAGGGAAAAGAGAAACAATAACACATGAAGAAAAAAAGTAACAAACGGAAGCTCATAAACGAACTTGCGATGATTTTGACTCTCTCCCTCGTCAGGTTGGGAGGTTTACTGTGTGCCATAACGCTTTATTATGCATAAAATAAATAGCCTGCATTATTGCTGTAACTTTTTTTTTGCCATAGTCATCATTCTAGATGAGATGAGCCGCGGTCCATGATGATGAGTAGAAAGAGGAAATGTTTTTATATATTTTTTTGTACATTCTGTTCAGGAAATTGTGTGGTCTTTTTTTACTTTTGTTTGTTGCGGCACACTACTACTGTACTGGCAATAGTAATATTTCTGCTGCTGATGCTTTTGGTGGAAGTGGAAGTGAGTAAAAACTTTTGGCTTTTGTTGGACGGATTCTATATATTCTCCGGTCAATATCACCTCATGATCGTTATTATTATCATCATGCCATGATCAGTATTCTATTCAGCGAAAAAGGTATAACCGTCAAGCAGTAGTAGTAGTAGCGGTTTTTTTAGTCGTGTTCTCCATTTTCCATTACACATTATCTCCCTTTTTATTGTGAACTTGACATTAGAATACAATGGGCATCGTGAGGAATGAATATTATTATGAAAATCATGCAGATTTTTAGAGATGTGCGTAGGGATACATATATATTGAAGTGATGAGCAAATGAAAATGAGCATGGCATTTCTTTCTGTATGATTTGTAGGTTGTGTGGTGGCGAAAGCTTGTATAGGTATTTGTAGTTGGTTTAAGATAACATAATAATAAGATTCAGAAGGAGAATTTTTTTTTCAAAGTTAGCACGCAAGAAAGCGGTAAAATCAAGTGGATAAGCTTTTTGTGCGAAAATTTTTTATGGAATAATATTTTTTAAATTGCACAATCTTTTTTTATTTGGATGCCAAATAGAAAATTATTCAAAATGCTGTGATAGCTAGGAACGAACGGATGGGAAAAAATAAGGCAACAGTGAAATAAAGCTTTTGTTCCGTGAACTCCAGCAGCAGAATCAGTAGATGTGCACTAACACTAAACGGTTTGCATAGACTTTTTCAGATTACATAACAAAAACACATAAAATTGTGCAGTTGTAGAAAAATGGTGTACATGTACATACTTTGCCAAATTAGTTTAGTTTAAGCATATTATCATCAATTAAACCACAGTTCATCAAATCACTACCGTTGGTTGTTGCATTGTGCAGGAGGAATATGTGTTTTTATGGTCTAAAAATGATTATGCTGGGCTTCTGATTCTTCGTGGGATATGACATGGGATGGATATGAGGATGCTGGAAAAGTGGTATATATTATATATTGTATATAAGGTGGTTTTTGGACACAAACACCATCATCACTACCACCACACACCATGCACATATAGCTTGCAAGATAGTTATATATGCAAACATATAATTTCATAAATTGAATGTATTGCGGTAATTCTTTACTTATCACCAGCCATAGTCATCATCCTTTTAAGCTTTTCATCTTCAAGATGCTTGATGCATGCTTGGTGCATTGAGTGATATCGAGCATTGTGCTGGTAAAATAGAATCCATACAAAATGCACCCGAAAAACTGATTCATATTTATATATTATGCATGTATGCTAGTAAATATAGTAGTGGAAGTAAGCTTTTATATGTGAACAAAACTGATAAGAAAAAGATTAAAGTCGAGGTTACTGAAACAAACGAAATAATATATTACATATTATTATTATATACATACGTCCATAACTGTATGTAAATATATTTACGACAAAATGACACAAGACTGAAATCAGAATCAACAAGCACTGGTTTGATGTAAAAAAAAGTAATAACTTGGTTTATTATATTACGCATGTGTGTGTGTGTATTTAGAGCAGTTAAAACTGCTGTTATCAGATAAAACGCTACACACATGACACATAACCACCTTCAACTGTGGTGCCACACAATGTTAAAGTGTTATGGAGAATGAGCGAGTGTGTGAGTTGTTGGGAGTTGAGTACTTACCACTGCTGCAATGGATGGAGTACAAAAATTATATTACAAAGCCGCGCACTATTTATGGTCACTTCTCATAATAACGCCCAAACGCAAATATAAATTCATGAGTCACAACAATATACCATTATACCAGCAACAGCGCCATATAAAGTTAATGTATGTCTATCTAAATATGCACATAATATGAACTTGTTCTTTTACACACACACACACTTCTCTCCCTGAAAAGAGTTGAAGCCACTGCTTTTGCTGTCTGTCTGAGTTGACTGGCTGGCCTGGTCTTCTGACCAATGCTTGTTTAGTT
>JAHZNC010003783.1:0-10140 GCA_027744095.1 Zhuqinia jingwanae | reverse complement strand
TAATAATGTACATAGGCAAATCCCAGACAAATGATAGCATCGATGGTGGTAAAGAAAATAGGAAGAAGGAAAAGAAGAACGAATAGCAAATGAGTAGGCTGTGTGTTGCCTAGAAAAAGGCAGGTAAAGCCCAGCTATCGTCACCATCATCATGATCACCACCTCAATATTGCCAACCTCAATATATACTCACGCACAGTAAACTGTTCCGCACATAATACTTGCATGTATCATCATCTTTTGTGATCATGATCATCGTCTCTTCTGGTGGTGGTGGTCGCTTTAACAAAAGCAGCTATAGATATGTTGAGTGAGAGAGGCGGAAGGTGTGCAATATGACTCTGCGAACAGCGAATGTCGAACGAAGAATGTGAGCGAGCAGCGAAAAGGGAGTAAAAAAAGGAGAGTACACACACACACACACACACAATCGAAATCGGAATACAAGCACGTACAACACACAAAAAAGTATCATAGACAGCAGGCATACTTATATATAGGCATATTCACAATTTTCACGCAGCAGCATATCCCCACGTACTTTTTGTGCTCTACTCGGCTTGCTCTCGTCGTAGAGTAGTAAGTTGTGAGTTTGTGTGTGTGTGAGTATCATGTAAATAGGTAAAAGAGATTATCATTGGTGGAGGCGGAGGCACGTTACTGAGCAGGTGCTTTTATTGATTTTCCCTTTTTTACGCCTGCAGTCATTATTATTACTACAGGCTACGTGCTCATATTCGCACGAACTCTGCTGCTATGTATAGCTCGTGCTCATGCCTTGTGCGTAGTTTTTTTGTCATGTAATAATATATCCTATAAAATGACTGCCTTGTTTGGTATTACACTACTACCACGGCTCACATGTTTGTTCATTTTGTTGACTGTTTCACTCGTCTAATTTCTTTTGTTATAAATAGTTTCATGAAGGATGATGATGATGGCAGGGTGTAAAATACATTTAAATATGTACATTGTACCTGTAATCCTATTTGCACCCCGTAAAAAAACAAATTACGTTTTCAGCTCATTAAAACAATATCCTGGAAATATCATTGTCTTTGCATAATAGGTCATAGGTAGGTAGTACATATTTTATTTTAATGTTTCATGTTACGTTTGAAGTTTGTGATATATGTGGTGGTTGTGGGGTTGTGCGTGCAAGATATTTTATAATTTATTTGAAAATTACAAAAAAAGAAATTAAGCTTGCAACCGTTTTTCTCACTGTGAGTCCAAAAACTCCAGAAACTAAATCAGGGTCACCAGTTCTCAACTGAACTGCATATATGTATAATATTGCATGCATGTGAGTAAAAATGTACAAGCGCAAGCGTACCACAAATGAAATTTCTTATTATTTATTTTAAAGGCTATTCATCTTTGTTGAAAATTATGACAAGCTTCTTTGTTCTTTTTACCGCTGTTGCTGCGGACCTATATTTACCATGTGTGTATATGTGTGTACCTACCAATATCGATCCCCTTCCGTTTTTATTTCAAAAAAGTAATTTGTTAAGTACGTTCTAATTCTGAGATGTGTAATTATATATTATGCAAGTGGTGTTAAAATGCATTTAAATACGGCTAACGATCATATTATACGAAGGGGAAAAGGCGTATAAAGGCGTAAGTCATAAATCCCCGTAAAATGATGACTTAAGACCAAAAAAATATATATGAACGGAACTGTAACAATAATTTTTTTTACGGTGGGGCTCTAATATTGTAACATTTAATGAAATATTAGTGTGTAGTATTAATACATCTTTCGGTTTTGATTTCATCAACAACAACTACAAAACACCGAAGTAAAACTAGGAATATTTTATGTACTATTTGGGAACTCCACTTTAAAATTGTTGTGCATGACTAAAAGTAATTTGCGCTGCATTTTTTTAAATCTCAAAAAGAAATGAATGATGTGATATATTAATCATGTAAAAAGATTCTTAAGTTGTACTTTTAAGAAAGTTTTAAAGAAATCAAACCCACTACGTTTGTAAAAGTTGATTGTTTTACTTTGACGCCACTAAATTTTAAACCAGATCAAAATGACCAAAGCACGAAATAGATGATGCATAACCATGTACATTGAGAGGTATTAAAGTGGAAGTAAGAACTACTGCACAGAAAGAATTATGACAGCAAGAAGTTTAGCTACAACAACGACAATATTATGCAATATTGTATCGTTTTCACATACCGAGCATTCATGGGCCCGGGAGCGGTCATGTCATCAACCCCAGGTTTCCTAAAAACAGAAGAAAAAAATGTTCCTTAATTATATTTATATTACAAAACTAGCTTAAATATTGTCTGGAAAAAAGTATTTTTTTATGTTTCCAGGAAAAACATTTTTTCTTAGTTTTGCAGTGTCGCTTCTTTCGGCAACTGTCACGTTTTCACTATTTTTTTATACTCGTTTTCCCAACAGCTTATCTGTCATCCGCATTTCTCACTGTCCAATTCCTGAACGTTTCCTTTTTCTAATGATATTACTCCCAATTGGGAAGAGAAAAACAGATACACAAGTTTCTAGACAGCTAGAGAGAGACACACACACATGCATACAAGCTGCTGCTTCTTCATGTCAGTTAAGAAAGGATACTATGTACATTTTGTACACATAACATATTGTGCAACCGATCCTCCGACAGCCGACAACAACGATATACATATATCAAACAATCACAATCAGTTTTTTTTTGTGTCAAAAGAGAAAAAAAAGCTACAGATACGCATGACACATACCTATACTCAAGAAGTATTATTATATGATCCAATAAATAAATGAGCATTTTATGTTGAACGCTACACCAATTTATATGAAAAATATCCCATTTTTACCCTTGTCTTCTCAACAAAAACTGAGTGACTTGACTAAGTATGTATGTATGTAGGTAGTAGTATACGTATCAGTAATTCAGAGTAGACATATTATTATGACTTTTTGATATTGATTGATCACATACATTAACTGCGCTACAAAGTACACACAATAAACAGGAAAAAAATTCCTGGTGGCTGCCGCATTTCTGCTACTGTGCTACCGTCTTTTCTTTCTCTCTCTCTCTTTCCTCTCATTGAACTAACTTATTAGCGCAAAAGGTATAATTCGTTTCACCTTTATCTCTGATAACTTGTCTGTTCCATTAATGGGATGACATATATTGTGTACCATTTTTTTCCTAGTGAAACTTTACCTTTGATATTGGAACACTTACAATTAAAAGTAACAAGAGATGACTAAGAAGCAGACAGGAAAAGTAAATGTAGAAGAAAAAATGCACTTTGTCATTTGATTCCCAGTTCATTTATGTATGTACATATGTATACGGTATACCCTTATAATAGCATTTGCTCATGTCATGTGTTTTTTTTTCTCTCTCTCAATGATAATATCTGGGTCAGCCGGGAAAATGCTTTCCTTTTTTTCTTCTCTTCTGATGCCAATCATCAGTCATTTTCATTCCAGAGAGTTTTGTTATCAGTTATTTTCGTCTCCTCTCCTCACAATTTTTTTCCCACTGACTCTCTGCTGCTGCTAATAAATACAAGAGCGTAATGAGTTGGGTGAGAGAAAATATTCATAAGACGATTAATCTTCAGAGATCACCACCATTGAACAACCAATCTGTCTACATTATTATTAGTAATAGTACCAACCGTTTCATATCGTTTGATACATGATGTGTATTCGCATTAACATAATAGGTAATTCCACATGGGTTTAATGGCATCATATTTTTAGACCGTAATTACATTTACGCTAGTACTGTAAAACTAGTAATTTCCAATTAAAATCCCTTCAAACATTTCCGGTTCTCATAAAACCCCCAAAAATACATGAAACGCAAATGTATTATTATTTTCATGTGCGTTTAACAACTTTCAAATGAACCATTTTGGTAATTTGATGGGCTTCCTAAGTGTTTTTTAACGATATTTATATATCCGCGTGAGCAATAACTGCTCATCAAATTAAAATAATCACTCTGTCATCATAATCTTTATCAAAATAATCATAATTGTGTGTTTATTATTATTATTATTAATATTATTACGGGTTTTTTACGCAACCGTTTTTCTCTCGCTTTTCGTCAGCGCGTAGTATAGTTGATTGTCGTGTAATTTTCAATTAACCCAAAACAAGCACAAAAATAAAAACGTTGTTGTGTGTGTGTAAAGAAGTGAGATGAAGATTGGTTAAAAAACAAATGCCTAAACACATATACGTGTTCACACACGCAATGCGATTTACTTTACTTTTTTTCCTTTTTGATGATGATGACGAAGACCAACCAAATTAGGTTTTGTGTGCACTTCTCATATAATAATAATTACTTTAAAAAATTGTTAACAATAAATGAAGTTTGATTGATTTCTACTGTAATTTTAAAGCCAGCAGGGGCAATCACTATAAAAGTACACGACACACACACACATACAAGCAATAATAATAGATATGTAATATATACCCATACACTCAATGATGATGATTCACACATGAGTATACCTAAATAATAATAGAAAAAAGTATCAAAAAAGATTATCACGACAGAAATCTTGATTCCAATAAATTTTGACTTGACTTTGTATTGGTATTTTAAAGAGCATCTATTTACTATGAGTATATTTACTACTACTACTACTACTACTGAGGTATTTGCATGGGAAAAAGAGAACGGGTTAAAAAAAACTAAAGAAACCAAAAGAGTCATCGCTATAAACATCATCACCAGCATCGTCTAACAATCATCATCTCTATTCTTCTACCCTACACACCGTCGTCGTCATCATCATAATCATTATTAGATTTACCATCATGATAGGTTGTTTTATACATTATTACTATTTTGGATAAAGGAATAATTTTAGTCTAATATGTTGAGAAAATAAACGTATGTATGTATGTATGTGTGCATGTATGAATGTGAGTTGTGCACAGGGAAAAGTTAAGAAATGCTTTTGTTTGATGATCTCAGTAACTTTTTGAAGTGAACATAAAAAGAGTTTTATTTTTTTAACCATGTACAAGGTCCTCGTTAAGTACATAAAATATGATACAACCGACAACGGAGAGCAGCAACAATGAAACAAGAGACAAAACAACAAAACATTGTTCATTCACATATTATATTATATTATTATTGTTATTGCTTTCGGAATGATACTATTGAAAGGAGTAAATGACCCATGCACAGATACATAGGTACTTACGTACACAAATGACGAACAGACATAAACGAAGAGCTAGCTCTCAGGCATCTCTATAAAAACAATATGCAGTTTAAATTTATTTATGATGAAAATAATAAAGCAGCAACACCGTTGTTTTAAAAGTTTACTGTGTGGGTAAAAATGTTGGATTTTTTTTATATGCATGTTAAATGGATTTTAAGGGCTCTTATGGTCTCTGTAAGCCTGTTCTGGTCACACTCATGTCCAGGTAGGTATTCTTCTAAAATAGCCCCTATCTAGCTCCAATGTACGTAAAAACAGTAAAAAATTGTTTTAAAAGGGGGTCTTCTCTTGTATATTTGAGTACTTCAACAAACCAAAAGATATCAACAGGATGTAATGCCATAACTCTTCGTAAACGACCATTCATTCAGTTTTGTGTTAAAAACTTACGAGAAATAAAAATTGTTTTTTAGAAGAAAATAACATTTTTAATGGTTTAGTCTTTAACAACTTTTGTTTAAAAACGTACAATAATTATTTTGATTTCTATCAAGTTATTGTTATCAAGACACTGCACATTATTACGTTTGCGACGAAACTTTCAATCTGTATTGACCGGCCTGAAATATCCCTGCTAAAAATAAACAGTTCGGAATCATAGTTATACTAGTACTAGTTATACAAATAATAGTACACATTTGTGTAAAAATCTTTGATTTAAACGCTTTAACCATTATCATGCGAATAACTACTGATTTAACAGTATCTCATCTCATCTAGCTTCTATTCTATCCATATAATAAAAATCCAGAAAAAAACTGCGAAATAAAACTGTATTTAAAATCCCCAAAAAAACATTCATAAATAATACAAGCAACAACAACAAGGAACCACTGCCAATAATATGTTGATTTGCTGCTTGTTTATTATTATGCTATCCTAATAAATTTTGATTATACACGGCCACAACCACTACTATTTACTTGTGCCATGAAGATAAGCCACTACTACATCTTTACACACTAAATATAATACAACAACACTACTACTACTGCCATCACACCACCACCACCACCACCGCACCACAATCACTCTTGTCTTTTTAGTGTGGTCAATTAATCACAATTTACATAAAAGGCCACCGACAAGTTGTTAGTGCAGCGGTGTTTTCCTTTAAAAAAAATTCACTTCTTCTTCTTCTACTACATCTTATACTACTACTTCTACTACCTGCTTGGATCTTCCGAATAAATAAAAAAACACAATACAAAATTACACACTTTAGTTCTTGGAGATTTTTTCTACCTCTCTATAAGATTTTTCACAGAGATGTGAAGACTGTGAGTGTTGCTAATGTACACAAACCTACCATATACTTAGGATATTATCATCATCATCATGAGCAAAATAACAACATCACACAGAGGAACCCATCCTTCTTCATGCTTTTTTGTATGAATTAGCTAAATTAATGCAAAATAAAACAGTCAAGAGACAGAGGAACACCCCTCCCTTTGCTTGCAAATAAGCAAAAATGAAAAAAAGAGACAAAATGCGCATAAAATATAATACATATTGTTACACCTTGTGTGTGTACATGAAAACAAACGTAGCGAATGGAACATTTCAAGTAAAGAAACACGGCATGTTCTTTATGAGATGAAGAGAGAGAAAAATCTTTTTTTATTGTGCGCTGCTGCTGCTGTTGCAAAATAACATTGTATTTCTTTCTTAGTCTCCTTTTTTCCTTTTGGAAAAAAGGAGGAATAAAAATGTGTAGAGACGCAAACTCACAATGAGCGCCAGCGTTGTTGTTGCTGATGCTGCTGACTGGCTTTAAAAAAATTTGTTGATGATGATGACGGGGGTGTGAATCCTCGTGATCGTGTGGTGATATGATAATATTTTATACATTATTATGCATGTTTTGTGTATTGTTTGTTGTGTTTTTATCCATCTCCATTTGCCACTTATTGTGCAGGAGCCTTTTTTCATACTTTATCATTAGTTTGTTGATTGCTTATTTTTTTATTCTTGTTGAATCTTGTTGCTTGTTTCGTTTTTTCTTTTTACTTCATCCTCTCACTATTTATTTCTCTACATTGAAAATTGCATATATTTTTTGTTTTCGGCGAAACTTGAATTTACTTTTTTGTTTAATTTATTTACGCGCATTACCTTAATTTATTGTGTAAAGTGTAATTTTCTTTCACCAGTCAATTCTTATGGAGTAGACAAATTATGTAAAAAGCATCATAAAATTTACATTGACTTGAACTATGGTCAGGTATACAGGTGTTTTGTTGGTTTGGTTTTTTTGGTTGCTGGCAATTCGTAAAAACTTGGCATAATAATATGTGGCATGGCATAGAGCACCATAGCCTCAGAGCCTCCTCTCTGCCTGCTTGCAATTTTCCTGTTTTCTGATCCATTTTTATTGCAAAGTGAGGTAGGTATTAAATCATCATCATCATCACACACCAAAAACCACTATTCCAGTGTCATTTTCACTGGCAATTTCCACTAACTCATCATGAGGAATCAGTGTGCTGCTAATCAGTGAACTGCTTGAAGTTAATTAAATTTTCTAAATAATAAAATGATTTGTGGGAATTAAAATTTGAAAAATATTATAAATTCCACAAAAAAATATTATTATAATTGCATGCCAAAAAATGCAAACAAATTATACAAAAAAATCATACAAAGTTTTTTTCTTTCTATACAAACTCTAGTACTTACTATACACATGCGCGCGTAGTACGTTAACTACCTGGCCAATTGTTATGTTAACTAACTCAACAACAAAAAAGAATCAGTTTACTTGTTGTAAATAAATAAGTAGTAGTAGTAATAGCAGTTGAATGGAGTGGGTAAAAAAATGTATAGCTTCCCGCTAAACTACACACACACACACACACACACACACATTCACTCATATACAAGTCAGTAGATTAGAATTTGGTAAGTTAAGGTTAACGAGTACAAGAGGCAAGTAGGTTGATAACAGGCAGAGTAGAAAAAAGAGTGTCATATTACAAGAAATTACATGGGTACTAGCTCAACTCTTCTCTCTACCTACGTTAAACATATATTTATTGTAAAACATCAAAAATGTACATGCTCATGTGACACATGATCATGTCTTGTCGCTCAAGTGCAAGCATCCATGTATGTATTTATGCTCTTGATATATATCTATCTACAACGTGTGGTGACGATGGTGGTTTTCACAATATCAAGTCAACCTTTCTTTAATTATTTATTGCACTACTTGGTTTTCATCTTATTCTTGTCCATTTTATAATCCGTCTTTTTAAAAAAAGCTGTGAAAAAAAACTTAATAAATGTGTGTAGTGAGCAGTGTGGTTACTGTGGTTGTGTCGTTCTTGTATAAAAAAAACTGCGCATGGCTTATATATTTATATATATTTCTTCTTCTTCTTCAACGGCTGCTGCTGATGCTGCTGCCCTGCTGCTGTTGACGGTAACTGAATATTATAGTGACTAGTAGTGAACTGCTGCTGCTGTTTTAATAAGATGCAAATTTTTATAGGCCGAGTTTAACACACAATGCCTCCAACTGATCATGATGGTGGTGATTTTTTCCCCCGACTAACTTGACTAAAAAGTGGCAGGAGAAAAAAAATATCAAGTGCATCTTCATTGTCATTTGTCCGATGCTATATGCCAGCATCAATAGTATCATCATCACCAACAACAGCACAGCATAATATATAAGCATATTATGCATATAACATGACAAAAAAAATGCAAAGATATGTGCATTATAACTTTGGGCACCTGTTTAGGTAGGTACATACATATAATTATGTAAAAGCTCTGCACACGTAGGGATCTACGTGTTAATTTGATAAGAGCTTTAAAAAAAAAGAAGAAGTAACTTTACAAAATGTTGCATTATTTGCCATTTTGTTTTGCAAATTGCGATTATCATAATATAACCCATTAGTTGTTCAAATTGACAAAATAAAGGCCTGCCGCGTATCAGAGCGTTAAAAAAATGACAATATTTTTCTGTTTGCATTTTGCCGCTAGTGCAGCTACCGTTCCATTTGGAAGACGTCAGATAATAAGACGTGCAATCAACCATGAAACATGATGATGATGATGACTTAAATTGAAGTAATAATTTTTTTTGACTGTTTTTTTTCTTGTCAATTTTGATACTTGCCATAAACTTTACAATGATTCATGTGACACACTGTTTTGTTGTTTGTTTGGTCGTTGTTGTATCAAAAAAAGCATGCAACGAGGTTCTGGTTTCAACAATCAGCAAAACTAAATAAAAATATTTTTAAAGCTTTTCTGTTTGTTTTATGTTTATGAGTGTGTAAGGTCATCCGATAAAAAAGATGTCATTGTTAGACCAACTGCTGGTTTTCTCCCGAACAAAACATAAACACATGCAATCTTGTGCGAAAAATTCAAACAGGAAAAATATCAGATTACGGTTACATTTATCACAATATACTTTTCACAAAGAGCACAGCTTGTTATTAGTATTAAAAAAATATTGTGGAAACACAAGTATAAACTTACAATTTAACGAGCATCACGAGCAATTAAATTGTCATTCTCTGTCGTCTCAGCAGTAGTCCATATAGCTACACGCACATACACAATATAAAACTCGAGTTTTTTTTTTCTTCTAAAATTTTGCCAATTGTAAAAATAAAGTGGTCATCATCTAGTCAACTATACATAAATAGTAGTAGTAGCTGTTGAAAATTTATAATTGACTGCTTCTTGTAATGTTCTGGGGTTTTCTTGGAATGAATGTTATAGCGGAGGGTAGCCGGCCTTTTCCCACACGGCCATTTTCCCACATGGGGTAATTTTCCCACATGACCCTTTTCCCACATGGTACTTTTCCCACATGGTACTTTTACCACACCGGCCTTTTCCCACATGGTACTTTTGCTACATGGTCCT
>JAHZNC010003782.1:0-19982 GCA_027744095.1 Zhuqinia jingwanae | reverse complement strand
TCCATCATCTAATTTTGTTGAAGTTGTTGTCGTCCTTCCTGTTTCAGCCTTTGCAGTAATTTCTTCAATGTCAGATATATCCTTATCAGTTTTTCTCTCTGATTTTGTGGTAATTACTTCTATTTCTGTCTGGATATCTTTAGCCGATTTTGCACCTGATGCGGTTATTCCCATTATTTCAACTCTCTCGTGTTTCGAGCTTTTACGTATCTGATCTTTAGTTTCTTGTTCAGCTACCACTGTTTTTGTCATAATTTCTTCAATTTTCTCTTTCTTAACCACTACTCCAGTAGACACATCATCAGATTTTTGTAATTTTTTAAGTGATTGATCAGTCTTTGATAGCTTTCCTCCATCATGTTCATCTGATGATTCTTCTTGAGTGAGATCAATCACATCAATTTTCTTCTTTCCCTTCACTTCAATTAGCTGTACATCAGCATCCACCGATGCGCCCTTCAGCTCAAGTAGTTCCTCGATTGATTTTGCCTTTTCTTTTTCTGTCAGTTTTGCGTCAAGAGAAATTTTCTCTTCTTCTGACTTTAATTTCATTGTTAATCCTTCATCTTTACTGTCATCCGATTTTACTTCTTCCTCTGACTGCGAAATGTCCGGTACTTTTGTTTCAAAAACAGTTGGATGACTATCTGAAGTGGATATAAGCTCCTCTTCATCAGTCTTACTTTCCTTTTTTTGTGCACCAATGAGTTCTGTGTCGTGCTCAGTTGAAATGGTAGGTACCGTCCTTTTCTTTTTTTGACTAGTTACCTTTGATCCCACAACCACGTCTTCCACTCTCTTACCAGTCTTTTCTGGAGCATCAATTTTCTCGGCTTCTGGAGACTTTACAGTAATTTCTTGTTCCATTGAAGCTCTGGGAACTTGTTTTTCATATTTTTCCCCAGATGTAGCCAATGAAGTTGGGCGCTCAGCCTCCGTCGAGAATGTCCGACTTGATGCACCAGTTTTTTCGCCTTCAGTTCTACCTGGAGTAGTTACTTTTTCCACTTTTCTTTCAACCGTTTTGAAGACCTGTGTTTCTGTTGTCGGTTTCACTTCCTCTTTAACGGAAGTTTTGGAAACCGTGAATGATTTGCCTTCAGATTTGACTACAGTGGTTATAGTTGTTGTGGTAGTTGCTTTTTCGCCTTGTTTTGTCACGCTAGAAGTAGTTGTATCAAGGAACACGTCCGTATCCACTCCTGTCGTTTTCGAATCCTGTGGTGTTGATGAAGGTACTTCATCCTCCATACTTAAATCGAATTGCATTTCTTCATCATCCACTGATCCATCCACTGGAATGTCTACAGGAGGGCTCGTCCCTGAGACACTTCCCTTTTCTCCAGCATGAGGTACATCAATGACTTGAGATCTGACGATGGGTTTCTCTCCCTTCTTCTCTTGCTTTACCTCCGTGGTAGTTATTATACTTCTTGTCAATTTTTGTTTGTCAATGTCATCTACTTTCTCTCTCAAAGTCTTGTAGATATCATCGTCTGCAATGGGTAGTTTTGTTAGATTATGTAGATGAGTGAGAACATCCTTGTTTGCAGATTCCTGGGGGCTGGTTCCCACTCCAATGTCAATAGATTCAAATGATATTTGTTGAGATCGTGATGTGGTCTGTGGCGCTGCAACAAGTACAGGGCTACAAGCTTTATCCACTTGACCCACACTTTCCGTGAGAGTTGCAGCCTCTTTCTCAAATTCCAGCTCTATACCTACGGGGGGCTCTGCAGTTATTGTTACATTAGATTCTACAGGACTAGGGGCTTGGCACATGGACATGTCAGGAGTTGTCTCTTCTGCCTCAACTGTCAACGTGTCAGCTCCACTCATGTCATCAAAAGATCTCGTCACTGTGAACCTGCCTGTTTCTTTTTTAGGAGAGGTCAAGCTAAAATCTGAAATTTCACCCTCTGTATCGCTCATTATGGGCTCCCTATCGCGAGTCAATGTCATGCTAATACCAGTGTCATAATAGGCACTCTGACTTTCTGTCTCTTCCTTGTCAGTCTTTGTTTTTTCCGGCGTCCCAACCGAATCCTCGAACGATCTAGAACGATCCACTGCTTTCGTCTCTCGGTCCCCTGGGCCATCCCAGTGGACTGTGAAATCATAATATGGAAAATATATGATGCTACAAAGAAGTACAACTTTCTCTCTCGTGTGATGTGAGTGTAGGAGAGATTTAGAGAGAGAAAGAGAGACAGGCAACTTTTTTCCTATGTAGTTATGTTTCATATACGGCTGACAGCAAGCAATATAATGCAAGACATAAAATATATTTATAAATAGAGATTATAATAATAGTAATTAAGGTAATATATATTTGCGTATAAGGCAGTAATATATGGTTCACATTCTCTGTTAGAAAAGTGTTTTGAATCATTATTCAACTGTAATTGTGGGAATTATTTATTAAAATTATATATATATATAAAAAATGCAGCCATGATTGAAAATTTGAAAAAATTGATTTGAGAATTTTTTTTTAGAACAACATAAAATGCTGTTGCTGCTGCTGCCAGGTACTCTAATTCAACGAACTGTATATAGGTATAGTCAAATTTCAAATTTATATAATGCGTCAATCTAATATTTGTAAGTATTAATGGTAATTTATATTAATCAGTGAATTTTGCCAAAAGACTAAGCCATAATGGTATAGAGATACAACATTATATCCTTTTTTGTGATAATAAAAATGTATTATTCAATTCACGACTTGCAATCTTGCAAATTATCTCAGGTTGTAATGTGATCTCGGATTAATTTTTGTTTACAGAGGGTGATTACTACTGTTGCTGCTATATTATCATATTACCCCCTCCAATTAAAATGAAATTGAATAGTATAACATTCATCATCTCTGTTTGTAGAGGTTTAAAAATTCAAGAGAAATAAAAGGTACTACATGAATATAATATCTTTGATTTCAATTGAAAGAAAATAAATAAATTAGTTTACTGTACAAATTGGAACACTAAGTGTTTACGTAAAGTGGAGTACAAGTAGAAACCAAAATCGCAACGTGAACGAAGGTGAAGCAGTGTCGCAGGGCATGGCAAAGGCTTGATACAAAAACAAAAACAAATCTTACATTCAGGCGCACCATTCTCCCCCTTTTCCCGGATAACAAAAAGTGACATGAACTTAAGATAAAAAATTGTAAGAAATTATATATGCCTCACTTTGAATCATTATTATTTTTCCCCAAGAAAAATTTGCTTCTGGAATGCTTCTTCCAAAGGGTACGCGAGTACTTTTGTTAATTATAATAATAATAATGATAATAATAAATGCAATAATAATAATAAATGTTCTGGTATACACACTCATACCTTCGAAGCGTTTGCAAACCTCCGTGCAATTTTTTTTTTGAGTATTCGCTATGCAAATTTATATACATCTTCACTGAAAGAACAATAATTCTAGAAAAAAAATTAAAAAAATATTCTTTCGGAATTCTTACCTTATGAAGTGATCTTTTGTTATGAAATATTAAAATTAAAAAAAAAACTACTAAAAAATTAGTAGCTGCCGATTAATATTAGTATTAGTTCCCTCAAGAGACTATACACACAACTCACAACACACCCAGCACAAACACAGGCACACACACTTAAATATTTACTGTTACTCTTAATGATACATACTCGATACTGTTCTTACTCTTTTGTGTGGGGACAATGAAGATTCCTTGCGAAGTTCTCTGGAGCAACTGACTTTTCCTAGAACTCTATTTAGCAGATAAGCATAAAATCCTTTTTGTGGATAGGGTATTATGCACATTCGTGTTATAACTTATGTATATTATTTACACTTGCAAGTCTTCCGTACACCAACAAGGTAATAAATATAACTGGTGAACAAACACTAATACAAATGCATAGGTATTTCTGAATACGTTGCATAAAAAGACTACTACTTCTGTAACAATAATAAGAAATATAACGTAGTTTTGCAAACAAAATGCTAACGTTTAGGCGTTATATATCGTATCATATCAAATATAGTACTGCAATGGTAATAAAAATAAGTAGCAAAAACAATTATTGAAGGTTTTCTAGAGACAAAAAAAAAAGAATATTGTTCCTAAAAGAATTCTTACAAGTCCATTGCAGCCTCTCTTGGCTACCTTACAAAAAGTGCTGCTGATGGATAAAATTATGTCTAACTATAATATAGTATATTTAGATATATGGTATAGTATAAATATGTAAAAAAATAAATAATGTAATGTGTTTCTGAGGAATTAATTTTTGTATACAAGAAAAGGCAATCATCCCATATTATACGATTCATACGTAAAGTAAATTATATATAAAATGTCTTCAACAAACATAACACAACATTCCTTCCGCACTTGAGTCTCTTGAAGTGTACAGTATATATCTTATATATATGTATGTATATGACAAACGTTTTGAGTGACACAACAATCAAAAAGGAAATTCAATTAAGAAAGGCTACTGCACGGAGGTTTCCATATCTGCGTGACTTGCTCTCACATGCAAATAGCTGGAGAATAAATCAAAAGTAGTACAGGTAGTAAATAAATAACTTAATTAAATCAGTGGTAATAACAAAAATGTAAAAAAATAAAAAAATAATAATTTATATAAATACCTATTAATTAAAATCGTTATATTATTTCGTTCTGGTTCCTCTTTTGTTTACAATAATAATAAATAGTTATAATGATGGTAATAATAATAATAATAAATACAACAATGCAACAGCCGATAGCGTTGGAATAACATACAAAGGATTAGTTTTTTTTAAAAGAACACACCTCTATGAACAATACCATCATTACCAGATAAAGGTGTAGTATCAAAAGTGCATCAAAGCCATATTGATTCACGGTTATTGTTTAAAAAAGTGTACCCTTCATTTTGGAAGGTACATACGTAAATATGGTGTACAACAACATCGAGCAAATTAAATTAAGGTTATCACAGACAGCTAATAGATTAGTCACAAAACGTTAAATCTCTTTGCATACATAAAAGGTTTAAACACAAAAAATCCGGATTCAAAAGCAGACCAAGCATCATAACATTTGGCAAGGTCATATATATATATATATATTATAGAATTGCTATACTAGAATTATATATATATATATCCATGATTTATTTTCTACTACGGAGCTTGAGCTTCTCAGTGATCAAAAAGCTTCCAAACATTCCTTTTTTTAAATATAAAAACTGCCTTATGTGTGGTTGTCCAGTAGAATAATTATTGTAAATGGTGAAAGCGGAACTGTATTGAAAGTTCTCTTACCTTTGCTGCAAACTTTCTCCTCTGCTACATATTTTTGCTCCTCTCTCTCATAGGATGAGGTCATAATATTTTTGGACTCGTCAAAGGCAATGTCCTCGGGCGGGGTGGACATTTTTTGCTGCTTAATTTTGAATGCCTCGGCTCTATTAAGTTCTTCAAGGGATTCTGAATCCTACAAAAGCAAGAGGAAATAAAAAGGTGCAATTACATATTTTCTTGCTCTCTCTCCAAGGTCATATTATTATGTGAAAGAATGTATATTGTTGTTTTCTTACTTTCATTATATCTTGCTCGTCATAACTGACGTCAAGGCTGAGGTTTCGTTTCTCGGTTTTGATAATGGGTTCAACAATTTGAGATTCAATTGTTTTTACGCCTTCCACGTGAGTTTGTGCAAGGATTTTCTCAGATGCATCTGTAACAGGGGCAATGTTTCCAATGCATTTAGCGACAATGTCATCACGGCCAATGGAATTGAGAGCCTTCTCAAGAGCGTTTCCGGTTGCTCGTTCTCCAGCTTGCTGCATCCATAATCTGAGCATAACGGTAGCTTGCTGGTGAGGGCTTTGTGGGTACTCTGCTTCGATAATGGAAACGTCAGGTTCGGTAATTCCGAGATGACGAGCTAGGGGAACCCAATCATCTCCGAGAAGGTTGGCAACATCAGATATTTTCAGGTCAGCTCTGTGAATCTCTCCTGGCCCGACAGTCGTGAGAATACTCTGTTTGGGAGTGCTGGAATAAGCCACATTTTTTATGTTATAACGATTCGTATGCAATGGCAGTCTTGGTGAGGACGATATTGAAGGTGGAGCTGATGGTTCGTCTGGTAGTATTTGGTCAGGTAGGACGATGTTGAGGTTACAAACTGGTACTTGATCCCCCTTCTGACTTAACTGTATACCATTTCATCAGATACAGAGCATTAGTGAATATTATGTAATGTTGGTCATTCCTTTCTATTTAGTCATATTCATTTCGATTTTCGAGTATATATTTGCACATTTCCTTTGACCCACCTTAGATTCTCTCATGAAGATTATTCTTCCTACGGGGTCTGCATTGCTATCTCGAACACGGACAAGGAATGGTAACCTGTTCTCTTTGAAGGCATAAAATTTCAACCTGAGTTGCTCCCCTGATTTCGTTACAGGTGCAAGGTTTCCAGCCATTTCAATCCATTGAGGCTTTCCTTCCAAAACTTCGACGTCTCTACTCTTTGCAACTTCAGAAAAGTTTTCTTGACCTTAATTGTTTTAAATATTTTCATTGTTAAATATTTAATATTAATTAGTCACGTGCACATGCACGAGACATGCATTTATGCTATGTAAATCTTTTTAATTCCAATTTTAGCCCTAATTGTACTACCACTTAACTATATCGAATATAGCAAGTACCTTCCAAGGTCTTTTCTTCCCTGTCATCTGTCATACAGAAAACACGCAGTCGAGCTTCAGTGGTTTCAATTCTCTTAGCGAACATTACGAACCTTCAAAATAAGAAAATCCTCTTTGTTACTTTATGACATAATGATAAATAAGACGTAAAAAGAATAAGCAGATCGTGGCGTAAATAATGTTAAGCCGGTTTGCATATATGTATATTATACCTACATATTGTGATACGTAATGCCAATACCACAATACGCGAAAGTATTATTGCCACAAGAAATGTGAATAACATCATAACTTACTTGGCCATGAAGGGGACATGTATGGCTTCTCGATACAGGTCAGTCGCCATTTTGGTAACATCATGACTTGCGTGACGACAGTCCACAAGCCAAAATCTGGCAGATACAGTGGTCTAGATAATACATATATATGCATAGAAATATATATATTTTTAATAGCTCGGTCATCCAGAATTTATCTAAAACATAAACAAAATACTTACCGTAAATGAAACACAGTCGTTGACAAAAGTAAGAGGAGTTGAGCCAGTAACATCTTCCCATTGTGCTCTCGTTGTTCCACCTAAATGACCGATAAAGGTTGCATCCAACACACCACAAAAATATAAGTCAATTACCAGGTTCATAAAAAAACTCATGCGGTAACCAAAAATATGTATGAGATAAACGTTAATTTGCTTATCACAAAAAAAACAATATTATAGAAATGAGAACATAGCACATAAAAAAGATAATAACAATAAAAAATATAACTCATTCACACACATCGCACACATAATATTATCACACACGCAAACAACAGGACTAGGACATACTCGCGTTATATTATTATTATTAGACACTACTCACAACAAATGATTACAGCAGTTCAAAGTTTCAATGATCAATTTTTGTTTAAAAATTTAATGTGGTACATCCTCCACGAGTTATTATTAAATAAAACTACAAAAAATGATAAACCAATCAATGCTGCTGGTGGTGGTTTGATTTATTTTCGCATTATTATTATTTTTGCCAATTAATTTTGTTAATTTTTTTTTCTCGTAGATAAATATTTTCTCTCTAAAAAGTGTGTTCAACCAAACATGCACGTCCAAGAGACAATCACTCAACAAAAAAAATATATATGTATTTAAAAATAAAATTCGCTAGAGCGTCTTTTAAGCACGCTGATTTTTGAAAACTGAATTGAAAATAAAACTTTTGTAATTTTTTTAATTAACTGATTATTTTTTTGGAAGTATTTTTGGTTTCATTATTATTATTTAAAAAAATATATAATATTATGATCCTTTCATGCAGAAGGAGGTATATATATAATGAGTGTTTTTGTTAGAAGAATGTTTTAACTTGATTTTTGACATTAGTCAATTTGATCTGTATATAATTAGCAAAAAGTGATATATCTTAAATGTAGTAGATCCATCATCCGACAACTTCAAACTGTTTCATGTTTTCATCGCACTTGAATATATATTTGTTATGTATTATGCAAAAAATTTATTTGTATAGCGGATGCAATAAAATGAAATATGTGGTTATTAGAAAATGAAGTAATTTTAAAGTTTTAATTTTTTGTGTTTTTTTTTCAACGAGGAAATGGAGATTTCTTTTCTTTTTTTAAATAAAAATATAATTCAGCGACATTTAATAAAACACAGTGAGAAAAGAAAATGAAGAGGCAACTCAAATAAATTGTGCAGGAAAAGGTCCCTATGTAAAGGTCACTCGATTTTCATGATTTTCATGTCATGTAATTCTGAACTCATATAAAGAAGTGACTGTTATATATATTTATATTATGCATATCAATTATTATATATTGCATGGTAAATTCAATTTATAAATATAAATCTACAAGTATATATATATATATAGATGATATACAGATTGCGATTAGACTTTCTCGGAAAAAAGGATAATATATAAGTCGCCAATAATACAGAGTGAGATAGTAAAGAGGAGAAAAGTACAAAACTAAGTAGAGAGAGAGAGAGAAATGGAAAGGATGGTATAAATATTTAATTTAGGATTATATTATTAGAGAAAGATACATATACATAAAGTTTCTGCTGAAGAATATATATATCTTATATATTGCAAAATAATCATATATATGTACACAGACAGCTCTAGATATTTAAAGGAAGATATAAATAATAATAATAATAATAAAAGTGTTGTTTTAGCAAAGATAAAGAGGAATGGAAAAGACAAAATAAATAGTAATAAAGTCAGGTATAGTACATATGATATAAATTTGGAATGATTCATATTGTGATCAAGGCTTACTGCAGTGCAGCGTGAATCACAAAATCTTTTTTAAATATATTTTTTTTCAGTTTTTTTAGTATAATTGAACGTTTGAAAAATATAATATAATATATATATTAGTAAACTATATGACCGGATATGTAGGAGAGAGAAAGAGAAACAGAGAAAGATAAATAGAGAGAGAGAGAAAAGTAACTTTCATCAGGAGATACTTTGCAAAATAAAGTATATTCATAATATAAGATTAAAATTGAACAATGAAACAAGAAAAAATCAGATTATCTCTCGAAATTTTGTGGATGCTGCCGCTGCAGCTAAATATTATACAGTTCTCAGTTAAAGTGTGTCAGTGCCCTAAAACAGATATATAATAAATATATATGATAATAATAAACTGGTAAAAATTAAAAGGATTATTTTATTGTACAGTGTAAGTTAAAGTATACACTGGCAAATTGCATAACAATGTGCTGATTAAACTTGGAGAAATCTGACAATTATTGTTAAAAGTAATACAAAAACATTATAATTTGATTGCAGTGGTGATGTTAACTTTCTTTTTCTTCAAAATTAGTAGTAGTATATAGATTTGTGATTTTAATGTATCAAACAAACGCTGCTGCTGACTGCATATATAAAATTGAATAATAATAACAATAATAATAGTATATAAATTCTGGTGAATGAAAATTATTTAATATAATAAGGGCAAACGTTTTTATCGTAGAAAAGCTTAAAAGAGTTGATTTTGTGAAAGAAATTGAAAATTCACACTTGTGCGTGTGTTGAAAATTTAGATATTATTAATTTATTTTTTTAGAAAAAAAGTTGTGCGGTTTCACTGAAATACTTGTCTCCGTTGTTGGTTGTATGTGAAAAAAAAGTGAGACATTATATAAAAGAGTGTTCATATCGGCATGCATTATGCATTTTTGCATATTATTATTATCTTTAAGTTATATATAAAGCTTGAAAAGAGTATTTCAGGAAGGAGTAATAATAACATTATAATCTGAGAAGTGAGTGTTTTGATTAGAGAAGTGATGTAGAGATCTTATACAAGAGGAAGATTGATGACACCAAAACAGATTGATTGTAAGTTTAGGAATGATAATAATATATAGTAATAATGATGATATATTATAGTATATATAAATGCTTTTATACTGACAATGCTTTTTAAAACACTATACGGGTTAATATTGAAATTTTTTTTCGCTTATATTTCTCCATTCGTTCCAATCATTGATTCAGGAAGAAAAAGAATATATATAGTGTTTGTAATAATATTATGCATATTTGATATATTAAAGAGTTTGTCTTGAGACGATAATGAAAAAGATAGATATAATATATTACTTGTACAAAGTTTTACGAAAAATTGATTAAAAAGGGGTTGATTGGAAATTCATAAACACAAATTGTTGAATAAAAAATTGTTGTTTACAATAAAACTGAGAATAGAATTTTGAATTTAAAATAAAGTAACGGAACTGAGAGAGATTGAGTTAAAAAGAAGGCAGAAAAAGTGCAAGGAGATATTAAAGTATATATTATTATTAATATTTAAGTATTATATTATATAAAGAAGAGTATATATTTATAATATATTATTAAAGACGTCTGTGAGAGATTCAAGAGTTATTAGAAGGGAGAAGATATTTATGTTTACCTTTGAGAGATCTTTTCCGAAACACGCCTGCACTCAGTAAGCCCAAACAATAAGGTGAAATGAAATTAGCAAATTATAATCTAAAAAAAACAATTCGATGTTTGTTTTTTTACAAATCAAATGTTTTTTTCTTTCTAGTTTCAAGTTTCATCTATCAATTTTTGCTGCTTCTTACAATGTCCTTCCTTACTTTTCTATTGGAAAAGTTCCTATATGCTCAAGCTGTTGTACTATATATACGGTGTAAATTTTTGATTTTCAATTATTCCTACATCCTAATAATAATATATTATTGTACCCTATAATCCTCCTTTAAACTATATATACATTTATTTATTTATTTAGAGTCCTAAAAGCTTCTTTCCTCTGAACAAAGGTGATCTTTGACATTATATACTGTTGTGTATATATATACTTCTTGCTACTTTAATACTTCTTGCATTTGTATATTGAGTGTTTCGGGTTTCAAGGTTAAATATATATGTCTTGTAATATGACGTTCGCAATGCTCCTTTACACACTTAAAGAAATGAAAATAATGAAATTATAGGTCGAAACAAAAACCAACACAGAGAAATTCTGTTTTTTTTTTGTAATAATGAGATGAAAAGACTGACTTTTTTCCACCAGTAATTAAAGCAAAGCAAGAAGACTGATAAGGAAGTCAGAAAAAACCATCACAAGAAAACGGGAAGATATAGTATAAGATAAATAGGAAGAGAACGGAAAAGTCTATATGTAGTATAATAATAATAATGATAATAATAATATAATGATATGATAATAATAATACGAAGAAGTAAGGCACAGATTATTCAAACACAATACGGGAAAATTTTACAGTAATTAAATTAGAACGATTTACTGGACGAATTATTTTAAGTGTTGGTTATGTTATACGTCAAGGTCAGTGTATGTATGTTTGGCGCTTGACTCCTCTTCTGCACTTCCACCACCATCACTTCCACATCATTTTGTAAAGTTAGTACTTATTTATATTATTATGCAATCGTCCTAATATCACTTTTTTTAGTAGTTTTCTGTGATATTTGGCTTTTGAAAAATAATATTTTTTTTTGAGTCAAGTACCAAAATTCATACAAATGATATGTATGGTATTATGTGGTTATCTCATGGATAAAAATTAATTTAAAAAATGGCTACTATAACAGAAAAATGAAACCACAAAAGTCAGCGTGGCTTTAAAACTCAAAACTTGAAAAGTGAACAAAATTTCGAGATACAAAAACAAAAACCAAACAGAAAAAAGAAAAAAAGAAATCACAGACACACAACTCTTTCGTGAATTAATTAATTTGTTTTTCTCCAAATTCAATCTGACATAATATTGTTTTCTTCATATTCCTTGCTCATTTCTGTCTTACTACTCATTACTGAAGTTCTATGCAACGTTTAAAATATATCTCATATATATATTTTACCACGGACTACTTGCTATTATTTTTGTTAACAAAATGTTTGTATCATATGTAGGCATATCGCATCATGTCATGATCAAATTGTATTTTCTCATTACTGAAAACACAATAATAATAATAATAATACTGTTATCTCACTAAAAGATAACACTTTTTTTCCAAAGAACCAGTCTCGTAAAGTGTACAATCTACTTTTCGACAAGCCTAAATGATTATTATTATTTTTCTATTTTTACTTCAACAACATTAACAACAATAGAATTATTAATGTAGAAAAAATCGTAATTGTAATAAATATATATGTTGAATTTTCACAAAATTCGCCAGAATTCAAATTGTCTAGCGTATCATATGACAGTTATAATGTCTTTAGAAGAAAAAAATATCTAGTCCGACTGGCTCTCATAAACAGCATTTTTTTAATAAGGAACAACAACGATTACAGTTCTAATTTTACTCAAGAAGAAGAAGAAGAAGATTCACTGGCTATTATTTTAATTGTACACGTACAAACGTAATTTTTATTGAGATGCAAGTAGTGGTATTATTATAGAGATACATATTATTATTTTTGTATATTAACCTCAACAATACACTAACAATACTGCAGCGCACGAAAGGAACAGAGAGAGATATATATATATATAGAGATACGATACTAAATTACTTGAAAATCAAACAAACGCTAATTGTACTATTGAAAAAATAGTTATTCTTAAGTATGTATATTATATTATATGTAAATATATAATATGTGTGTATAATACTAATTGTATATAAGAAATGTGTAATCACTCACCTGTAATGGAACACAGTAATCTTAGGGATGAGTTTGGATCCTGGCTCTTCGGGACAGGGATGGTTAGTGTAATGGGTTTATGGAATTTTCTCCTTCTCGGCTCTACCGTGACAATAGGAGACACGGATACGCGACTCCCTGCCACTTTGTTGACCAGGTCCGCTTGAATTGGTTGAGCCTGGCATATTATGAAAAGAAGGATGCCAATGGTTTTCCAACAAATTGTAGACCCAGTAGTAGTAGTAGTAGTGATAGAAAAAATGTGCGTAAAATGGCCGGATATAGGTTTTGTATATATTTAAATGCAACATTCCATGCGTTTCATATTTAAGTCCGAAATTCCAGTGTGGTTTTTACATCAGCATCCATTCAAATAATGATGTGTGCGTTCCCCCAAACAAAAACCGAAAAAATATCAAAAGAAAAGCAAACAAAAAAAATGAATTAAAATTGGAAAATTGGAACAAATATAATAATAATAATAAAATTCATTTCGAATAATAATAATAAATATAATGATGATAATAATAACAAATAACAAAAAATGGAGTTAGTAAAAGCCTTTTCGCCAGTTAATAATGCGTATATGCATGAACATTTGTTTTTAAAAAAGAAAGAAAAATATGCATCCAAGTAGAATCAGTTTTCTTATATAATAGGTATATATATGATCAAACCAAGTGTGAGAAGCAGTGGATAAGCACGTATTATATATATATATATAAAATATTGATATATATTCAAGCAAGGAGGCCCCAAAGAAAAAAGTCATGGTATATATATATATAGGAAACAGAAATATAAATAGTAAAAACTCATAAAAAAATATTAATACCATATAAAAAAAATTAGGAAGGATGACTGTCAATGCAAAATTCAAAAATTAAAATTTATCTTTAAAAAAAAGAGTTTTTTTTTGTATAAAGAGTGAAATGTTTTTGAATAGTAATTTCTAAAACAGTTTTATCAACAAGAATAAAAGAGATTTTGTTCCGGCTTCACGGGAGTCAGCCCAATAAATCTGAAAAGTATGGGACCTTCTTGAGTCATTTATATCAGTATTTTTAGTGTCTTTTTATAGAACGTATTAGCGTTATTTACACGTTTTAATTTTACGTGAAAAAAACTATAAGATCTATAGACTCAAAAATGGGTCAATCAGGATAAGATAAGGAAAATGCAGAGAGATAAGATAAGATAGATAGATAGATAGAGAAGACACAGGCAATGCACAAACTAATACGTGCCTTAAATGTCTATTTATTCTTTTTGTTTATTTTTTAGTTATACTTATCCGAAAAACTCAATCAAGGAGTGCATAGAATAAAAAGACACAAAACAACTTTCCACTGCTCTCATAGTCCTTTTTTTTAAATAATATATGTTTCCTCACAATGCATAGTTTTTTGTTTGTTTGTAATAAAGGCAATTTTTTTTGGTGGTGGCAAAAGTGAATTATTTTCAGATAGATATATAGATTGATATAATAGAGCTAAAGAACAACAAGAAGGACGAGAGAAAAGAGGTAGTTTTTAGTGTTTTAATTTTTCGGTTTTATTGGGCGGATTCCCTTTTCCTTTCATTATTTAGGAAAGGATCCGGACAAAAACTCATTTGAATTGAAATTACATATTATAGAGAGTATATATTATATAATATATAGCCACAAAAACATCAAACCAGACATACATACACACATCAATCAATTATATAGAGTTGTAGTATATTAGCGTGTCAATTTAAAAGTGAAATAGTATAATAATAATAATAAGTATATATATGCGCTAAATAATGGAATGAATATTTTGAATTCCACACACAAACATATCCCTCAAGTTAATTAAGTTTTCTGCTAATTAATACACACTCAAGTCAATATTGAATTCTACGCAATTTGAGTTGTAATAATTAAAGTTTAAATATTATTATAATAATTAAATATGCTTGCATTTTTTTTTGTTAAATGATATATTATGCCTACACGACGATACTTTCTATGTGTAGGAATAAAAATGATGGGGATACAAACGAAGTGAGAAGATAAAACCTTTCTAGACTACAATTCATAAGCAATCACCTTTTTGTTTTTAGTACTTTCAACAATCTCAAATTTAACACGATGATAGGTATAAAATAATGAAGACAATGGATGAGTTTAATAGGTTTATAATAATAATAATGATGATATATTGTTTTTCGTCCTACAACTATTCTAAAACGGGTTTTTAGTATTTTTTCAATTTGTCATTTCCTTTTTTTGAGTAAATATTCGGGTGATCTGCTAATTTATCCTTTTAATTTTTATATATATTTTTTATACTGCATCAGAGTACTTTAATTTTTTTATGAACTACTTTTAAATATTGCACAACCTAGATGTAGAGATCAGTAGAGATTATGTTTTCATTTCATGTATTACCTAAAGTAGGTATTTAGTTTGATATAGAATGTATATTTAGGTAATTATTATCGGAAAAGATATAATTTGGATTGAAAATTTATTTTGTACAGATTTTTTAATGTATGTAGCAACAAGGGCAGTTTCGATTTTCAACAACAATAATATTCAGCCTAAATTTACCGAGGTATATATTTTTTATGCATCGGTATTATTACTCAAATTATGCTTTTCATTTCATGACCTACATTTATATTATTGGATAATATTATTTGGAGGGCATTATGCTGATCTGCTAAACACATGACATAACAGCATGCCAAGCTATATGCTTATCAATTAGGAAATTACTGTTCAAGCAATGATTTAAGTTTACACATATGCCTATGCATATATTTTGCTATCTATTATAATAAAGTTATGCCTAGTTTCTAGATTATTATTTTTTAAATCATTCTACTACGTAGGTATTAATAGTAATGTATCACCTTTCCATTTTGTTGATGGAGGACATGAACAGATTATTGGATTTTAGTAATCAGAGAACAACCAAAGGCTTCAATAAACGATGCAAGGCAATTTTTTTACTGAGATTTTTTAAAGTGAAAGCTACATATGTGATTTGACTATAATAACGAGTGAAATGACAAATACAGTCATCAAAAATGAATTGAAGTGTCAGGATATAATAAATTTTACCTAAGCTTGGAACAAGTAAAATATTTAAGTATGTATAATAATATGTATATTTACATTTTTCAGAAAAAAATAGCGTTTTAAAGATTGAAGTTGAGGTACTGCTTTTTTGTTTTGTATGTAGTGCTTATTATACGTTGTTAAATAGAAGATTTTCATTTTGTGATGCTAATTATTTCTGTTAACTTTTAAATATTATTTTTTTCATTTTAAATTGGAATACTTTTTTTTTCGCTGAGAATAATGATTTGCAATTTCGCAATAATAATTTTTTATTCTTGGATGTTAGGCACTTGGAGAAGCTACAAGTGTATCAAAGATTTGTAGTGTGTGTTGTAGTATATCATCATGTTGTAGTGTGCACGGTGAAATAGTCCAGAGAGGAATGAAATGTTTAGTATTTGTTTAGTAGTACTTCCAAGTTGTGTAGCTTTGAATAAAGATTTTGTGAACTAAAAGAAAGTGCTCTATAGGTCTAAAGTTTTTTTTTTGTTCATGTTTAGTGATTTTTTATTTTGGTAAAGGGTATTTTTTATTTGTTTTTGCTTGTTTATTCTATAAAGTCCTTATGCTTTAGTCGTAGTAAGCCTGTATAGTATACTGTATGTTTTAAAATACAGAATATTATATAATTATTATTATAAGTTGTTCCGATTTCATCGTATATAAATGTGAGTTGTTCAGATTGTGACTTTGCCTTTTAACAGTCTTTTTTCTTTAATAAATCCAAAATTCTTTTTCGTCTGCTCGATTCCTGACTTTCTCTAAAAAAAACCTTTCGCAGTATCCCCCTTTTCTGATTCTTTGTCTTTATTGGCAATACAATTTTTGACTAGTGACATTTCATGTTCATGCGATGATTCATTTCTGATAAGCACACCTAGCTAATACTGCTATTTTTTCAAGATTATTATCGTTTCAAACTATTTTTTTGGTGGAAATAGTACGTTCACTTCATAAAGATTGTTGTACTTTTTTCTTGCATTTAAATAGATTTTTTCTTTAAATAAATTTTTTTCTGTCAAATTTATTTGGGGGGAATTGTGAACGTTATTTTGTGTGGATTTTCTTTTTGAATGGGTAAAATATGTAAACAAGGTAAAGTCCAAGTCACGACAGAAAAGCAAGTTTTGATGGTTTGCATAGAAGTATAGTATATGTATGTTGTTTTGTTGTTTGAAGAAATATTTACCATATGAGGGCAAAGCGTTTCTTTTTAGGTATGTTATTTACAATAATCTTTTTTGTTGGAGCTGACTTGGATCCCCATTTGCTTACCTGAAGCCCCACTTTAATCCTTTTGGTGAGTGCTCCACCTGGAAACACTGCTTGCACTTGTGGAACAACCGTTGAAGAGACCATTCCACCCTCTGGGCCCACAGCATGAACCTCTTGGCGAATTCTGGACACCAGTGCAAAGTATTGGGGGAAATCGGTTGTGAGAATTCGTGTAATCCTGTTTGTCTTAAGATCTTCCAGTTGTTTCAGGTCTGCAAATGTAAGTCCACAATAGGTATTCGGTATTAGATGTGGGTATATTTTTATGTACAAACATATTACGTATAAACATATGTGTCGGTAGGCATACTTAAGTGTAGGAGTATAGTGCACAATTACAAACTTGATTATAATTATTTACCATTCGGGCTGTTTAATGATTACATTAGCAATATTTATCACATTTGACATAGAGAAATTCTCAATATATAAAAATAAATAGGGTTAATATAGGTTTACATAAAAGGATAGTAAACAATTAAACAATAAACTACTTTTGTGCATTCAAAAAAGTACTCAAGTAGCATAATATAATTAAACTTCTCCGCATACATCTTTGAAGAAGCACCGCATTTTAAACTTTCAAAAATCACAGATAAAACAAGGTTGCCTTTCAAAATGCAGTGTATTTTTTTAAAATTGCACTTGTATACTCCCACAAATGCACACAGTAAATTATATATACATAGTAATATATAAGAAACTTGGGTTTTTAAGAGTTAGTTTAATCATTTTTGTTACATTAATAATTCTGTTATGTTTGTTGTGATTGTACTGTAAAGATGATAGTATTTATTTACCGTAGAACGTTAAATTCTGATTTTTTTGCAAAGCCGTTATTGTATAGAGAGGCGTTTAATACTTTGACAAATACAACATGTAAAAGTGTTTGTAAATGTTTTGGGTTAATTTTTGTTGTTACATTAGTGTTTTCTGTAGAAATCTACAAGAATAATAATACTTTGTTCAAAGATAGTTATAACAAGTAGTTATATTGTAGTTACAATACATTAGGAAGATTTATAGGAGGTTCACAACGGTGATGTGTGGGTGGATAAAAAATGTTACTATAAATTTAAAGTTTCCCTCAATTTTTGGTCAGCTTTGAATTTTTGCATTTTACTTTATGGTTTCACGCTGTTGCATGTTAGATCACTGATTATAGTATAGGTATGCTTTGCATAGGTGATAATTATGTGTTTGTGTCTCTACCACTAACCAACAACAACCCCAATAAATAATGAGTATATAAATACAGGTAAATAGATAAATATATGCATTTGTGCAGGCGCCATTTTTAAAAAATGTAATGTATGTAGGTAGGTACAATAGTAGGTAAATTGGTATAAAATGAGCCTTCCATTCCAGATCAGTCACTCTCGCTTTCACCCACGCAACATTACTGCATACTTATTACTTGTAAGGCGGTTTCCGAGCTACAACACTACCCAAATCAAAAAATGCGGCTTAAAATTTGCGGCGGGTAATAATGCGCATTGTCTGATAATAATAAATACATAAAAAGGGGTAATAATAATTATTATAAATGCAACTACACTATACAACCGAACAACCAAAAAAATACTTCCGAAACAAGAAGTAACAATAATAATTGATTGATGATGATTGTCCAATTAATAGTGCTTACTTTCTCCAGTGAAGTTTCCTGTATACGGTCATGCAACACCGTCATGATGGGTTGGAGTGTTAGTTTGGAAAAAGGAACAGAGAGAAAATTTTATATCGTTATATTAGATCTTACGTATTAAAAGTACAATAGAAAAAAAAAATTGTTGGCTAAACGAGTGTGTACTCTTTTCTAAATTTTGTCTTATTATTTGCCAGCAGTCGTGTATTTTGCAATATCTCACTGAAAATAATAAGAAAATTAGTAAGAAAAACTGAAACTATTATAAATCAAATGAAACGAAAGGAATAATATATACATGCGGAAACATGGAATCAGTAATTTTAATATTGAAAGTGTAACAAATGATATATTTTTTTCTGCAAACTATAAATACGACTGATTATTATGAATGAAACAAAATTTACTGCAAAAGTATTAAAAAAATGTAAAATATATGTAGGTAAACTTACGACAGGTTTTGGTTATTATAAATTGATATATAAGAAAAAGGATATGTTTTGTATATCAAATTATGTTTTGTTTTTGTTATTTGGTTTTGAGTAGAAAAAAATTAATTAAAAAAAGATCAATCAACTCAAACCGAATTTTGTAAAAAAAAAATATAGAAATTGGTAAATAAAAATCAAATAAACACCTGTCACGACACATCCCAATTGTGGAAGTGGAAGAGCGGTTGATGCTGTAGCTTACGCTGTACCTGGTACTTGGAGTTGTTGGGATTGTTAAGGATTTTAAGGAGGAGCCAGCACTAGTAGGAGGAGTACTGATTATCACAATTTTTTGCCACAATTTTGTTTTTTGAATTATTATTTTTTTCAAAAAGGATCATTTATCAAAAATCACGGGGTTGTGTACGTAAATGATTGTGGATTACGAGTTTTAAACAGGAGAAAATAAAAAAATAAAAAATAAAAAAATAAGTCATTAAAATCATATCTCTAGTAAATAAATAAATGAATGACCACAATATTAAGGTAAGGTATAATGAAAAACAAATAATAATAAAATTATTAAACGTTACATGGCTCTAAAACATAAAGTAGGAAAATTATAAGATGCTCTAAAT
>JAHZNC010003781.1:0-11906 GCA_027744095.1 Zhuqinia jingwanae | reverse complement strand
CAAAATTCCTTTTAGTTTTCGAGTTACCGTGGATACGGCCGGACGGCCGGCCGGCCGGCTGGACGGACGGCCGGCAGACAACGCCAAATTATAATGCACTTCTTTCGAAGTCCATAATAATATTATGGATGGATGTATGTTATGTATGTAGAATGCGTATGCATGCACGATATCACCTAAAAAGCCTGAGAAAACAAAGCATCTCATTTCCATAATATCACAAGGAAACACGGAAAAAAGTTTTGTTGTTGCCAACTACGTACTTTGCATTTTCTACTGACATTGTGTGGAAAAAATGAGCTAATAATTTTTGTTGTTTTCCAGTCTCTCCAAAACCAAGCGTTTGTTTAAATGCGTCATTCCTGCTTCGTTAATTTTTGTTATCTAAAAATTATCATTGGTACTAAAGACAATGGAGAATTTGGAGATTCACATGGGAAAAAATTGTCACATACGTATGATATGCATGTTCCAAAGTCTAAAGAGGAGGAAATTGTCCTGTGCGTTTAATGACAATGGACAAATACACCATGTTTAAAAAAACAATTTCGTCATTAGTCATGCACAAACAAAGCAATAAAAAGCAACTGGAATCTTCCATGTATGAGCCAAATCAATTTGAACAAAAAAAAGCCTAGTGCAACGTTCTGAGTTCTCATTCTGAAGAATGTGGATGAACACGAAGCAATGATAATAGCCATATAGCTGTATGTATTAGTTGGTTTGGCGGAGATTGGGAAATGGAAACGTGTGCAAATTAATAGGAAGAGGTACAATGAAAGCTTAACTTTGAACAACGTTTGTGTTCAACAACATGGAAGTTAACAGCATGTAATATTCCCTTATCAGAGTCCGGAATATCATGTTTTTGACTGACATTATTGTATAGTATACTCAAGTTGGTAAATTTAAACATGGTTAGAAATTGATGTCAAATCATCGCTTTTGCTGACAGTGGGAAATTGTTTCGTAAACAAAATCTACGTACTTTAAAATGAAAAAAGGTAAACGACCAAAGATTTGTACTGTCATGTACTTATTTTTTCATATTTTTTCCCACTTGAAAAAGATATAAGTCAAATATTCCAATATATGGCTGCCATCCCTGAGGGATATCAGCTTTGTAGGGTTGGAACTTGGAATATGCTATGGCTTGGGCTATTCAAAATGTACATGGCTCCCTTATTTGAATGCTCACATGACATCGAAAACAATTTACTTCTTGGGGTCTTAAAGTTGTGGACGATTTAAACTACAAGCAATCAAATTATTTTCATCTCTAGAAAAATAAGTTGGGCATCATATGATCATCAATTGTAATATGAATTGGTTCCAATGGAATAATTTGGGAAAGCTGCACATACAATCACAATGCAATATTGGCCGAGAGGAATAAAATATTTAATGATATCATTTTCAAAGAGAATATTTTTTATAAACCCTACTACCTAAACAGATGGCTTATGCAACTTGAATTTGAAAATGATAATGATGTTGTTGATTAATGTGAAGTGGATTTTAAATGAGGGTATTAATATCATCTATCATTATGATTGGTATGTCCCTGAAAGTAATTTCGATGAAATCACTCACTACTCACAGTACTCACTGAGTACTACTCAGCTTAATGCTTAATGAATTACTTGCAAAAAAATATTATTGGTGTCACACAAGTCAATGTCTTACGTTGTTTTAGTATCTAAACTATCATGTACTGAGCACATGCGCTTCCGTATTTATAAATTGATTATGTAGCTAACTAATTCGGGCACCCTATTTGTCTGTCCTTTCCATTTATTCCAATCATTTCTGAATGGAATGCAAGTAGTATTTATTACATTCTTGAAAATCGTCTATCATTAAAATGCTAATTTTCTTTTCTAGTATCTTTGTAAAATCTCCTAGTTAACTGTGATTATACATTTCTCTTATTAATGTCGCGCTATTTCTTTGCAACTTTATTTACTAGGTATATTTTTGCTGTCATAAATAAATTTATATATATATATATATTTGCATCATGGCAACAACGAGGGAGGACGGCGAATGACAAAGATGCGATATATGGAGTACAAGGGATATGATGATACCAAGAGCAGAGTTGGAGTTAAAGGTGGATCACATAATCGCATTAGATGCAGCATGCCAGATGAACTTTTCTTATCTTGAGACTATTGACTAAGAATGCCAGTGCAGTGCCAACGTCAGCTATCAATGTACAAAATGTCTTGTGGTTCTCTGTTTTCTTGTAAACACCTTCTTTGTTTACTGTTTTGTAACTACGTGTCCATATCAATCCATTTTACTTGTTTATTCGTCAAACTAGTTCATATCGCATGGTTGAAACGCTGACTTGCTTTTTTGAGCAATGCTCACTGAGCATGAATCAGTTTACTTACAACTTATATGTTTTCATTATGTACCTTAATAAATGCGCAGTTTATGTTGGACAGCGACTAAAAACAAGAGGAAAAATGTAAAACGTTTATTTGGTATATTCGTATCAATAATATCGGTTAGTCATCATAGCTTTACGTATGTATATCATTGTAAAAATAATTTCTGTGATGCACTTAAAACTTGATGAATGTAATTTATTCTGAATTAATTGACATATCATAAATTTGACTGTGACTACATATCTGTCTCATACACTTGTCTCAAACTAAACCTTGACGGCTGGAGCCGGAACAGGATGTACAAAATTCAAAGTTCTCTTTCTATGATTTCCATATTAAATTCCTTATAAACCTTGCAGTAAGATGTAATATACGAGCATCATTCATTCAATTACTCGTATTTCTGAGATATTAATTTTTGAGTGATTTTTACGATGTAGAAGTGATTATTTGATTTGGTAGGTCCGAACACTGCAATATTATATAGGATTAACAGAAGAAACAGATCATACATGCATACATGCATACATATATGAAGGAGAAAGGCTGCAATCTTTCTTTGAACTCGCAAATCTTTGATGCTCGTAATTATTAGGTATATAGTACATATTACATAGTATAATGTAGAGGCCCATTATGTGAAGTAGTGGCTGTAGTATTTTCTATTGACTTGATTCTGTGTACACAATGCTCTTTTACCTACTCTCTCTCTCTTTCCTTCTTTCTTTTCTCTTCCACTGTATGCCTGCAGCACTCATGTAATGTTCCATGCAAAAAGTATGTGTATTTATGCATCATGTAGTGATTTTTTAAATTTTGAAAATGGTGTTGCAAATATATGATTACTTAATGTATAGCTTGCTAGGTAAATTTCTGGTGCTTATTAGCGGAATTATTAATGGATTTCTTTACCTTAAAATTTAAATTTCAGAAATCATATATGAGAATTGATCATGCAAAACGTAAGAATGGATTGTTTTAAGAAATAAAGCTAGGATATTTCATACATCACAACACAACGCGTCAGTTTCATCCCGTGCTTGAGCGATATGGACTTTACGGCGCAATATTCTTTGGCAAGGCAAAAGTGTCCTCTAGAACGATCTCACTTGGATGAAAAAGGAATTGGATTTTTCTTTACTCTTGTAGTAATAGTCTTTATTATTCATACGAATAAGATACAAATAATATGAGAGAGTCAGCTCAACATTAATAGATTGAGCAGTAACAACATTCTGCTTTCCAGTTAGTTTACACAAGACAACAGGCAAGATTTTCTTTGTGTCCAATGGTTCATTTAGTTCAGATAGCGCTCTTGATTCTCTTTTTACTACTGTTAGTTGGTGTTACAGACTCATATAACAGCCATCATCATATAAAACCCTTGTCACCAAGAAGACGTTGGTTTAAAGTTTGTTTTATGTATATACATTTGTATATCTTATCTTGCACTCCACCACAATCCACACTCCACATAATAAATGATGTATAATATGTACTTAACTTAACTCTGCACTTGTTTTAGTGTTTGGGACAATGTAATAATATGAATGCATGATATTATATGAACTTTCCTTTCCATGATCAATTATAGCATCTAGAGGATGCAAGTCAAGCCACGATCGTTGCAAGAGCAACAAGCTGTAGTATTTAGTATATTGTGCAATACATAGAATATGACGAAGAAATCAAGTAAAATCATCAGACCTCGAGCAAGGCTTTGTCAAGATAGTAGTTTTCCCACTGTGGAATGTTCATTACAGATTTATTATTTGCGAATAAGTGAGGAAGTAAGTAAAGCCAGCCAAAACCAACAAGCATTTATGCAAGTTTACAGGGTGTTCGTTACCGTTCATGTATTGATGTAAAACTGTAAGTGCTGACAAGTTGAGCCTTTTGTCAGAGAACATTGTCACACAAAAGTGTGTTCATCAGCAGAAAGCGATCTTGTCGTAATTATTGTTATCCAAAGTAAACAATTGTGTTTTATCGTTATCAAATTATCGCAAGTCTACGTGCCTTGTCCATTTCTGTTTGGTTGTGGAGAAGGTTGTCCACTCCGGTCTACCTGTGATCAGTGTGTTGAAAGTACTCTGTGCATACACTTGTTAATTATCCAAAGCGACTCCTGTAATTGTCATTCAAGTGAAAATATAGCGTGAAAGAAAACATAAGCACAAGAGTAGTGAGTTGTGATACATTCCAATCATCATGACGTTAAGGAGGGTCTTTGCTGGTCTGCTGGTGATCGGGTTTGTGGAGGCGACACTAGGCAGTGGATTTTCTTGTCACGATAATGTCCAATGTGTCCCTGGAAACTGTAAGTACCTATTCACTATAATGTCACACGAGTCATGCTGGACAATCTTGGAATGTATAGATTCATGCAAAGAAAATCATATTTTATGGCAACTAGTAATAAAATCCGTTCATTTTTTATCTTCAAGCATTTTCCTATGACCAAAGCAGTTGTACAGCAGAATGGGGAGCTTTTCCAAGGGTTAACAGAGAAACCAATGACTTGATCATGCAGCAATTCAAGACTTCATTTGAATATCTCTTGATTGTAAGTGGAATACAAATTTATCAGAAACTTAAAATTTATACTAATAAGCACATTTAAATGTTAAATTTTTCTATTGCCTTCAGTCAAGCCATTTCAAGGCATGGAAAGATAACAGGCCAGGATTCGCAGGCTACTTCTCCAAGCTTTCCGATAGCAACTGGGATGAGGCACTTTCTCTCTTGCTTCACATGATTGAACGTGGAGGAAGTTTGGTGTCCGATTTCAAAATTGACGTAAGGGGCCTGGTTTGTTAGTATTGATTGATATTAAGGCAAAAGTTAAAATAGTGCTATTTAAATTATTATTGATTTACAGATGCCTGGACCAGGCGATGCTACCACTTCATATCAGTTGAAGGAAATTGAAGCGCTCAGTAGGGCACTTGACAAGGAAAGGAAAACTGCAACGAAAACTTTGCACCTGGCTCACCTTGCTAATCATGGACAAGGGGTTCCTCATGATGCCGAGGTAAAAATAGCGTTCACGTTTTGCACATATTCATAAAAAACGCATTGCAAATTGCAAACATGAGCAATTGCCATGTGAAATATGTACATATCATACGTTTACCCTCCCATTAATCTTGTTCTTTTCGCTTTCAGTTTGCTGAATTTTTGGCCAAAAGGCTTCACCAGAACTCCGTCCTTCGTATCAAGCACTTGGCTAACTATGTCAAGCTACTCTCTGACATTGTCCAAGATTCTACTGTTGATTCCGCGTATGCTCTCTTCAAGTTTGATTCAGAATATTTGAAATAATTGAATAATTATTCAAGTTATCAATCATTAAAAAAACGTAATTATTATTATAAGTTGGTGAAGATGTAAAATCGCGTAAAATATTATTAAGCAAAACTCTTAAGATATAAATATTATGTATTTCACATTTCTTACATCATAGCAAATTTGAGACGTAACTTTTAATTCCTATAACTATGCAGTGCTCAAGAGAAGTATAAATAAATAATTCTAAAGTTAACAATGTGCCGATTTCAACTAGTTTTATTCTTTAAATGCATCATGTTGAAAGTCGCAATGTTTTTTTGCATGCAAAACTAGAAAAAGAAAAACGACGATGCGATTCTCCGGTTAAGAAATTTTTTTTTTTTAAAGATCATGACCCTCCGAATCATGATCACTGCTGAACAAGTGTTAATCCCTTTGATGAATTGGGGTAACAGCACTAATACAACAAATTTATTAATTTTCTTATCCAGATTTTCCAATAATACCTCCCTGGCATGGATGCTTTGCCTGGTTTCGCTTTTTCCCACACTGTAAAAATCACGCTTATTGCTCCTTTATATTTTACAAGAAACCGTTGTGAAGCTGCGTTGACAAACAATTGACCAAAGTCATTGTCTTTCCAAACCTGTAACCAATTTTATAGTTTGAGGGGTAACGTGATAATCTACATTCACAATAATTTCCGAAACTTGACATTCAATTAAACTTTTATGATCAAAAATATTGATGATCATTTTATCCAAAATCAATTTTCGACTTTTGAGCCAGCTTTAAAGTTTCATTGATTCATTAATGATGATGGGTTGATTGCCAATATTAAATGTCCATCCTAGGCGACTTCAATTTCTGAAAATTGGAAAAAAACCTCTTGGTGAAAATTGAAATTTTTGTGAAATCTTACATAAATAGTCGTGGAATAAATTTTGATTCACTAGTCAAGATTCAATGCCACTGTACAGCAATAAATAATACACGCAATCCCATGATGCGTTTGAATGCTCACAACTCAGTACTGATGGCGGAGGGTTTCCCTTTTAAACCTACCGGTGGGAATCAGAATCTGGATTCCAGACTGAAGGACACTATATTACAATTGTATACAATTAAGAACTTTGGATGTTTTTATGTAATGATAATGATTGTAATTAGTATTTTCATCTTGGCGAAGAAGTGCAAGGCAAATTCATACTGCTACTCAATGGTACAAAGATAAATGGTAACTTCAATAGAAAATTCTAGTATACCTATAATTTTTAACCCTAATATACCCATGCAAAAATGTTACGAATGTTAAATTAATGCTGAGATAATTATAGNCCCTAATATACCCATGCAAAAATGTTACGAATGTTAAATTAATGCTGAGATAATTATAGATTTACACAAAACGGAATCACGCCAAATTTTATTTGTTTATTTAGTGAACACACCTAGAAACTTATGCGGTTTTAATTACTGCGGTTATGAGAATGAATATTACAAGTTTAGAATGAATATTGGCCGTATGTGGGTTTGATGGTATGATGCTATTACTAAAACTAATGAAACACCTCGATTTTAAATGCCGTAGGTAGGTATATGTTAATGATTATGATTCCGTAATGCCAAAGTTGATTGAAGCCATGTGTCGTTTTTAAGGTCCGTGGGATGCATGATTAGCTCCTTTGCTTGAAGTTCTAATATTTGTAAAACTATTAAAAAAATTATTAGTTAGACTAATTTAAGTTTACATGAAGTTTACACTTGCAGCATACATCTACATTCCACACACGATGATTATTTTTTGCATTTTGTAAGATGCAACTTTGCTACACAACTGCATTGATTAGTAGGAGAGTAAAAGTACAAGTGAGACAAAAAAGGACCAGTAGCACAAAAGCGACCCCTAAAGTACAAGCTAATGCTCCCCATTGGAATAAAGATAAGCAACAGATGAAAAAACTTTTCTTATACAAATAGAAAGATCTGTAAAAAAATTGTAACTCTGAGTATCTGAAACATTTAAAAAATCCCTTCAGTTTGCCAATTATTTCTTTCAATATTTGTTTTCAGTCAAAACGGTAAACATTTATTATCTTTGAATAATAATTAAAATCTGATTCATTTTTTTGTTTTCTTAGATGAAAACAATGGGAAGCGCTTTTAGAACAGTAACTTAATTTTATACTACATTATAAATACAGAAAAACGATAACCTAGCTCACTGAACGTTCTAACTTAACATTACGTTTAAGGCATTTAAACTGTGACAGAGTAAAATGTGTTGGATTACCTATGTGTATGTATTCAAATAAACTAATGAATATTATTTAATTTTGATACGAATTTATATTTTCATTAAAACAAACAATGACGCTTCACAGCGTCTTAAATCATCTATTCATACTAATTCTAAAATCTTAATAGCTCCTTGGCTGTTAGCAGCTACAACGACCGGAGAACCTTTCTTCCATGCAACTGCTGAAACGAACTCTGGTGACTCATCGGGTTTGGGCCGTTCAAGCATACTTCTATGATTTCAAGGCTTCTGTAAACACATATAATGAAATAAAACTTATAACCCGTTTCACTTCGTTCTTGTTATGGAAGCAGGCGATTGAAATTTATTAAATAACAAGTTTTCTTAAATCTTACCGCACTCGTGTGCATGTTGATACATCCCAGAGGGATACGCATCCATCGTAATCTGAGCTTGCCAAGCTATTTTTATAGTAGTTGCTCCACGCCACACAACTTATCTTGGCGTTACAGGAAAGCTCACCGCTTGGGCAGTGAATTTCAACTGCAGAGCCAATTACATTAAGGTATTCAAACAGTTTGATCTTCTTGGTGACCCCAGCAATAGCAAAGAATTCATTGTCCTTGTCAAACTCAATGCTTGATACGATGTTGGAGTTGGAAAGCATATCAGCGCTATAAGATAATGTAGCTAGCGGCTTTAACCCATGATACTGCGTTATATGCGACAACGTTCGTCCAAACTTATCTAATACTTCTCTATCCTCCACCTCCATTTGTCCCATTTGTCCGTTTGGAACAGTGGCGTCATAGGTGCGATTATCAAACACTTCCGAATTTCTAGTGTCAAAATAAACTTGAGTGAGCTCATCGAAATGATTGTACATCCGCTTTTTACGAGAGCTTAACGATTGTTGTTCTTGCTCTACGTTTCTTAAGGGCTGAGTATTGAAGCCCATTCCCGACGAGCTTGAGCAGGTGTCCATTTTCAAATCTTTACTGGTGGAGGCGGGGCCTCCGGTGTCGACCAAATAATTATTGTAACTTGTTCTAACAACATCCAAGTCTCGATTTATCAACGACATTTCTCGTTTCAATTGCTCCATATGCGCATTTTTGATTTTGGATAATTGCGATAAAAACTCCTCCAAAAGTTTTTGTTTGTATTCTTCGTCATCTGAGGCCATAATCTCCCTCCGTCTTAGCAGAACCATTACTATTCTATCTACTTCGTTTATACTTAAATGTTCATAGTCAGCAGTTGTTAAAAACTTAACAACGTCACTGGGTGGTGCCACTGAACTTGACAAGGTGGACGACGATTCGTAAATTTCAGCTTTTACAGCATTGGCACTGGATCGACGTGACCGGGCCATAACATCGCTAAGCGCAAAGTTTGGACATAACTGCTCCTTCGTCAAGTGCGTGCCACATTTAGGACATCGGGCAGTGTTGTCTATCGTCTCATGTATGCATGATTGGCAGTAGGTGTGACCACAGAAGGTACTAGTTGGCTCGCTCATATTTTCCATACAAATGGAACATGTGAAATCAGAAAACTCCAGCACAGCCCCAGAAGGATCGTTAAATCCAACGTTTCCATTGCACATTGATGAAGATGAAGACGAGGAGGTACTGGAGCTTGAAGGGGATGGCCTTTTCCTACTTTGCCTAACTGCTTCATTATCCCCTCCAGATGCCAAAAGACTATTTGCAGAAGCTGCAGCAGTGGATGAGTGACCTTTTGAGCTGGATGGCTTGGCCTTATTCATTTTTGGTTATATTATCCAGTACGGAAATATTTCAATGTGGTAAAAATCCTCAGACGCAGTTGATGCACCTAATTTCATCCAACGTCAGCTTAACATTGCAGTTACGCCTTTTCTGAAATACAAGTATTTTTCAACAACATTAAAATCTGCCTCCACCCACTATTTAACAACACAATAAAAATATATGCACTCGTTACCCTTCCTCAAATTTCTTGATCAGCGCCTTTGAGGTGCTGGTGAAAGTGGCCTTTGAGGTGCTGGTGAAAGTTGTCACTGAAGCGAATTTTCAGCGACCAATATCCCACATTCTGTAAATATATTCACCACCTCGTCATCACGTATACTGTAATGTAACTATCCAATTAATTATAATATTCTGATACGGATTTCGCAGGGCACCCGCTTAAGTAACAATTTCAACAGTTTGTGCTTCACCCGAAAATATATAACAACAAATTATTGTCGTTTTAATTGGCACTATTGTAACAAGAACAAAATATCTATTAAATAAATGATTTGCACAGAGTCCCTTTATTTAATATTGTCTTCTATTTTAAAATATAGTCTATTCTAAAAGCCTCCCAAGTTTAAAGGCCATCATAAAACGTCCAGCTTTGAGCAGTTATTATCGGAAATTAGTGAGGAAGAAGTGAATGTTTTAGCATTTGCTTCTTTTTTTGGCTTATGGTTTCGTAGGGAATTTTTGTATGGGATTTACTAATATCATATCATCACACAACTACCTATGTTCACTACATCGTATAGTACGTACGCAGCATACATACCTGAACAAGTTCCTTGTCAACTCACTGACGATTGAAAATGCAGAGAAGACAGACTTGTTGTATTTACCGCTTTTTCCTTTGCATGACTATCAACAATCTTCTATGTTTCTATGTGGTTTTCCGAAAGAGTAAGAAATTCCACCTTCAAATAAACGTTACAACACAACGCGAAAATTCATAGCCCTATGAAATGCTAAACCTTTAAAGGGTATGTTTTAGTTGGAGAAGGGTACAAAAGAGGCAAGTTGCACCGACTTATTGGACAAACATTTTCTTTTGTTGAGGAACACCAAAAAAGCCTCAGTAATAGAAACCTTGTGCTCTAAAATGGGGCCTACTAGCTACTGTATTACTAGTACGTGGGTAAAATTCCAATAAACTCATGTATATTGCGTAAATTGCACAGGTTAATGTAAATTCTTGATAGGCATTTATTTGTTATAATTCAATGATCATATATTTTGCTAGTATATAATCACTATTTAATAAACACAATGAATGAAGAAGCGTAGTGGGGGCACGAATTGCCCGGATATTGAATTTAGTGAAAATGTAAGTGTACTTGTAAATGAGAGTGACCACGCAAATTCTCGTAATGCCACATTGTAAGTCATGTTTGGGGCCTGTTCTTTTGTTTATGAAAACGCCCATTTTTACGGAGCTGTGTCTACAGCGTAGTAATGATTTACTCATATTTGTCTGTGTGTGTGTGCGTCCGCACGATAACTTAAGAACGGCTTATCTAAATTACTTCAAATTTGGAATATAAGTAATTAATTAATTAATAATCCGTAACCATTTACATTGGCTAACTGACTGGCACATGTCCTTCGGCGTAGAGTTTAAAATGGAACAGTTGTATGGTTGTCATGAAGTATCGTTTGTCATGTGATAGTTGCACTTCAATCTGCGAGTGTTATCTGAATAATTATTTATACCTCTAGGCACAGGCATTAACTTTGGCGGGTTTAATGACATACGTTGATATCAGCAGAAAGTCATTCTGTACTTGTACAAGTAGGCATGTACAAAAATCTTTTCAATGACGGATTTTCTTTCCCTTTACGCTGCTGTCAGCAGTTGTAATGATGGTGGTCCACCAACCCATTTTTGTGAACAATCATGAATGAGGTTCATTTGAAACACGAAAGAGTTAAATAGCTGCCTTTTATTTACACATTACACGTATATATGAAGGCAAGACAATAATAATTTTGATGATCGGTGGTGGGTGATCCTTCACTATGATTACATTGATTAAGGACCGTATAACGGTCATTTATAAGAATGGAGATCAAATCTGTTGGCCGTTCGTTCGTTCGTTCGTACGTATGTCCGCGCTCTACAGGTCACAGTTTTGATCGGATTTGGACCAAATTTGGCACAAAGTTTCTTTATAT
>JAHZNC010003780.1:0-29432 GCA_027744095.1 Zhuqinia jingwanae | reverse complement strand
ACAACTTGTACATAACAAGCTAAGGGTTTTCCATATATCATTACCAGTTAGTTAACATACCGAAGCATTAACAAAAATGAACATACTTTACTAATTATTTAGAAATATTGTTGTACGACATTTTAACAAATAAAGCATAATTTGATTTACAAACATTTCATACGAGAAATCTTCATACTGTGGCAAGGTCATACTCCAAGGTACCTGTGTACTAAATATGGTGTGGGCAGGAGACCGAGGACAGCCGGACGGACAGACACCCAGGACGATCTCATATACCTTTTGCTTCGTAAAATGTTAATAATTGCAATGGAAACGTATTTACGTCCATCATTTATTACTCTCCAGATGTTTCAATAGTGAGGCGACAACATTTAATAATAGTATTTTCACCTTTCCCATTGACAAGACGCTCTACCATTGTGTATTTAATACAGGTAGGCGTAATAGTTGCCTTTCATAGAAGCGAGGATAAAATAAAAATTATTCTGGTTCTGAATGTGCCATATGAAAAACATGCTTTTTTCTATTAGGTATGCTCTTTTGTCAATGTCCATTTCGTTACTTGAGCTCATCGTAAGCAGTTATTTGTTCTGCTGTCTATACTTCATTAAAAATCTTTCACGCGCTATTATAGTTTATTAACTTTTATCAGAATCGAGTTTTTCCCGATACATACGTCATCATCATCCTCCCATGTTTTGTATGACACAAACGTTTCACGAATATACATAAATGCTTAAAAGTTTTGTTAGCTGAAAAACATGTGGAGCTGCGTGTGCGCCATACAATGAGGATTAATTGTAATCATGTCATGTATTATCCCATGAAATTATTAATGAACGACAAAAATGATAAAATTTAGTTCTAGGCCGGAATTTACTACCGAGTGGCTCTGAATTTAGTTTAAAGAGGTCATTTAGGCCCTCAACTTGTATCCAGCAGTACCTATATAGCTGACAAAAAGGTATTTTTAAAGTTTAGGCTTTGTAATCAGTAAAATTGTAATATGAGGGTTAGATGTCGTATTTTAGTATAAAGTCAAATTGCATTGTCTTCATTTGAAGTAGATGTTAAGCAAAAAGGACAAGGAAGTTTTAAAAAAATGAGAAATAAGTAGGCTACTTGTCTCTTTTTACACACCCCACCAATTTTAAAGTAAGCCTGACAAGGGTGTTGTTCAATAAAATAAAAATGAGATGAGCTTGTTATAATGGAATACCACATATACGTATGAAATAAGACTCACCTACCGATCGACCCCAATTTTTGCATATAAAAAAGAACATGGCTTACTTCGTTACGTCTTTATGACAATTTTGAAATAACATATGGGGGAAGTTTGCAGTCTCGAGAAAAGGTGTTATTACCTAATCTTGCTCCACGCAGTAAACAAGGTCATCCCGATTTATTTTGGTTTCTTTTCAATCTTGTATGTACGCCGTGTCGTGTATCCCCGTTCGAGTTGATATGTAATAAAATAACGCATGCACATACACATGCACACAAAGACGTGTGATGTGTTTTTTACAGGGGTAAAAGGCATGCGATTGTCAATTTTTGCATGTTATAAACTTCAAAGTGAAGAGGAAACCAAATAAATGACAACTTTCCTTTTATCTCCTTCTTTCAGCGCATAAAGTTCTTTCCAGCTTAACTTACTTGTTAAACAGTTGAAACGTAAACTGTCATAGTCATAGTAAGGTTTACCCTATTTATATTTGTATACTCCAGAATACAGTAGCCAGCTTTCATTTGCTTCTCCGCTTGTCATTGTAAATACGCAGAAAGAATTTTTTGCTTCTGACGAAGATGATGCTGCGGATAGGGTATTAATGGAAAGAATGTATCTGACACTGGTTGTGAGTAAGTGCTCACCTATAGTTAGAATAGAATGATTTCTGGTCTTGTTACTGTGTGTGGATATCATTGTCATACTATGTCGTCTAAAAGTTGACTCCTACTCTAACCTAAAGTAAATAGTATAATATTATTTTGCACATGTCAGTCAACTTACAGCACAAGAGTTATAAAATGACGATTGATGTGCTTGTAACGCACTGAGTAAGTTTCTTTTGTACTTCACCAAATCGATTTGGAACATAAGAGTTTTGCAGAGAGGAAGAATATAACTTACAAAAAGCCAGACTTAATAATAAATTCGGTAGGATAGGAAGAATGGGAGAAGAAAAAAGTTGTGTGTGTTGAGAAAATATTTGAAAAAGTATAAGAAAATACTTTTCCAGTGAAATTTTCTAGTCAGTTATTATATTAAAAGGAGACTATGATTTTTCTGATAAAATGGTAGGTAACAAACATTCTGCGGGAACATAATAATAATGGAATCTCGCCCATAATTTAAACAGGCGGATATGCGATTTATTTTTTATGTGAAAATTTTCTAAAATTTCACTGAAAAAAAATTAAAATACCACATATGCGAGAAAAATATCCAATAATGCGGAAATTAAAATTTTACCAAAAATGTGTTTATTCAATTGAAAAAATATCTATCTTTCATCATCGCAAATCGTAATATTGTTTGACCTGTGGATTACATTTTTTCCAAACCAGTGCCGATAGTAATGATGGTGCCAGGTTTGAAATTATTATTTAAATGAATAATGAATGCACTATGGTATTCAAATATGTCGGGAAGCTTGGCTTAAATTATACTAATATGAGTAAACTGCGTTTCCTTGTAAAAACAAATTCAAATGCCAAAACACTTTTCCATCAGTTAGTAACTGGAAGGAGAAGTGTGACCACAGCCTCTTAACAAAAAATTTAATTTAAGCAGTTTTAAAAATTGATATTGATTTAATCAAAATGGCATCAGCGTTTGTGGAGTATGTAAGTTTTTGTGGTGCAAAACTAACTGGGTGGTGCTCAAAATTAGTTTAACAAATTTTGTTATGCATGTTAAATATTTGTATTTTAAACATAAAATCAAACAAGAAAATAGGTGCATTAGACACGTTATGGATACATGTTGTATTATACGTGAACCTTTTTAAATGTTATGACGTATATTGGTTCACAATTTAAAATTTTATGAAATCACGAAATTATTCGTATATTATGACAATTGTAAACGAATACCAAATTAGAAAAAGAAAAAAATGTTTTAAAAATAAATGACACAAAAATTTACCAAATGTTTTCGCATATTTGGATATTTGAATCGCAATTGTGGATAAAAGTTATATCCACATTTGCAACAGAAAAAATCGCATATCCGCGTTTTTTAAATTCGTAATAATGTGTTGTTTGTAATGCACTGGTGTGAAGAACACTAAATCTGGTTGTGATTTTGAACCATATTTTTTAATCAATTTTATCTCTTTACCAATTTTAGTAATTCTAGGCAAGGGCTTTCAGTCAAGTAACTGGGGTTTGCTATATGCATGTGGTTTGTATGATATCTTAAAGTTAGAAAATAAATCTTCAAGGTTATGGAAAATATTATTCTTCGAGTTAAGGCTGCATAATAGGTATTCATTGTTCTGCTGCCTTTGAAAAATTAGGAAAGTTTGTTCATGCTCTTGTGATTGATTCATATTATAATAGGCTTGAGCCTATTCTTACAAGTAGACGTATTGCCTTTTGTAGTATGAGAAATTTGTTTTTATAAAAATAGTATTTGAAAGCGAATACTTTAAAATTTGAATATTTAAATGCATGATTTAGTGTGTGCCTGTAAACAAAACACTGTAACAAGCTATGCATACATGTAGGTATAAATATATGTGCAACATTAGAATGTGATGCCAATTGCTCTTGTTGAGTATTTTTATTTTTTGTACAATAAATTCCGTCAGTTTTATGGCGAATTTAGTTTCTGAGTAATCTACTCAAATTCTGCCATCAAGGGGATTTAAACATCACTTGGTGTACTTAAGTTGAAAAATTCCATCTGAAAATTAATGTTGTAGTTTTTACAATCAAGGGACAAATCCGCTCGACTAAAGTGAGCCGCCGAGCAGATTAAAATCTTAAGTTGCAGTGACGTAAAGTTGAATTTCTTTTTGTATTACGGCAAAAACATGTTGCGTTCAAAAGAAGACGATTAAAAAAATATGTACATGTCACTTTGTATTTGTATAATGTTCGTAGAAATATACAATAAGTATGTACGAGCTTTTGTATTTAGATGGTACAGATTCTGATTTATATTTATTCGTACATATTTGTAAGTTGTTTCTGTGGCACCAAACGGATCTCTACGTGCCCACGTCCTCGATTCATCTCTTTTAGTGAGTTTTCGTACGAGGATTATGGTTACAGAAGGATGCCATGACGATCACTCTCCAGTATTTGATGTTGTTGTTATACTCTGATTAAATATCAAATGTCAAGTAAAAGGTATTTTTCTGGATGGGAGTTTTCATCCTTGTCCGTTTCCTCTAGACTGCTCAACAGATTTGTTACTATGTATTTATTTGTTTGCTTACACGCGCATCCATGCCTATTACAAGAAAAACTGTGATTTCGATTACATTCCATTTGTCTTCAATCTCATGCAATAATATCCGCTATTAAACACGTTATCAGATCATCCAACCATGTAGTTGCACAAGAAACATTCAATGGTTTACTTGCCATATAGGCACCTGTCCATGTCTTCCAGAATGATGATGAGATGAACATCAACAGCATTGCCATGAATCTGGAAATTGAATGCTCCTTCTCAAAACCAGAGATTTGATTTAATGTTTTCTTCGAGTTCATCATCTCGTAACGGGGAAAGTTGCTTTGGAAATTCAAAGAACTGTTCTGCTTCCCTACTTTCTCTTTATCACTTTCAATATATTATCTCTTTAGGTGCCCTCGACTGTTCATATTTCCTAATCTATCTAGACATGTATGTATATTTGCTTGAATGTTCAATTCAGGAAAATTAATTTCGTACTAATTTTTATTATGTACCAACCACCACTACAACTACCTAGTAAACTTAAATATAGGTCACAGATATTGCATCCGGGGAACATGAAAACAATCCGTGATGTTTCCTCTTTCGACATCTATCTCGACCAGAAACATATGCTAAGGGCAGATGTACAAGGTAGAACTGTTTAATTACCCTCAGGAATATCCTCTCGGAAATGTACATGGGGTGAAATTCGATACTGACTGGCAAATGAAAAGTGCATCTCGTGGTAATCCCGTTGGACGCAACTTTCCACCACTATTACATCCATAACAACTTTTGAAGCTAAAAGCCGGGGGAAAGAATTCCCTGAGAGATATGTACATACATGTGTTTATACCTTGTACGAGATTATGATACTGACAATCACTTGTAATGTTCATCGGTGGACATCGCTCTAATCCGAAATGATTTACAGATGATTAGATACATATTATAATGCATGCTTATACTTCACCATGATTGCCAAAAAATACATGCTCTTTATTTTAACTATTATAAAAAGCCACGTGATGGAGATGATTATGACAGGGATATTCTTGCGGCCAAGGAAACTGTTAGTGGAAACTTTCAGTAAACAAGGTGAAAGGGATAAAAAATGTGGCATTGATGTATGTAAACCTTCAATGTTATTTGAGCCGTTAATGGAGAAGGTATTATGTTACCTTCTTATCATGTATATTTGCAAATACTAAATACACTTGAGCTGCAGTGCTTGCCAATGGGATTTTTTTCTTCAATTTACCAGGGAATGGATTCTTGAAGAAGATGTCGAGTGTTTTAAGTGACTTATCGTGGTCCTTGGGATATGATGTGTGTCTAAGTGGACATGAAAAAGTTTATATGAATTAGTTATATAGCATCTACATTAGTATAATGATAGCAGCCTATGTCAGTAGACTCATTAGATTTTTAAAAGCACCTAAATTATTTGATGGATAATTAATTACTGAATGCACACAACTCATTACATGTTTTCGTTCAATTATTCTGTAAAATGTGGCATTGATGCGAAAATATATAAATAAAACTAACATGGCAGCAAGTTCTTGAGTTTCAAATTTTCCTCATAGAGCTTATCTCTTTCCAAGATGTATATAAGGCATAGATAACTGAAGAATGAATTTATTCCTTGTTTTTTAATAGTTATTCTTTTGTTTTTATTACAGATCCGTCAGACAAGCATGCACTCTGAAAAATCGTGGGCACTAGCTTTCTTCTACAGCCACCTGGAACTGCCAATGGCAAACATGTTTATGGCGTCCAGTATTTTCATCGTTGTTTGCTTAACGGTGGACCGCTTCATATCCGTCTGCCTGCCAGAAAGATTCCGAAGCGCTCAAACATCTGCCAAACCAGGCAAGGTGATTCTACTCTGCTACATCTTTGCATTCATCATCTCAGCCCCGTTGGCTTTCCTGAAGCACGTCTGTAAGACGAACGAAAATGCGACAAACGAGTTGGCATACAGCTCCCTTGAAAACACCGACATCACGCATCTAACACCCTGGAAGATGTACATTATTGTTGAGGAGATAATCATCCGGTTTGGTCCAGCCATCATACTTGCCTCTCTCAATTTCCTTATAATTGTCCGATTCCGTCAGATCACGAACCGAAAGGCTGATCTTTTAACTTCTGGTGGGGAAAGTGGTGGGGGAGCGAATGACCAGTTGCTCCTACGTGGAGAAAGGATATCCAAAAGGATTTACAAGGAAGAGAAGCGTCTTGTTGTGCTTCTAACAGCAATTGTCGTCCTATTTTTTATAACCACCACACCGGTGGCCTTTCTTGCCATCTTCTACTCGGAATCAATGAAACAAAACTTCGCTTTCCAAATATTTAGAGCCATGGCTAATGACTTGGAGCTGTGCAATTTTGCTCTCAACTTTTACATATATTTTCTTTGTAGCAAAGAGTTCAGGAAAAAGTTCCTCAGCTTCTTTACCATTCTCCTGCCACGGAAGGCCAAAGCAAACATTCAGAGCATTACGTTGGAAAACGTCCCACATAATAAGGCAGTTTCTACCAAATCTCATGGGAACGATGTGTGAGCAACGGGCAAAACAAGCGAAGATGAATAAATCTCTTGTTACAGGCCACCCCAAACAACAACAAAATTACATCCAATGTGTGAATGTTCCCAATGAAATAACAATAATATGTACATATATTATATACATACATACTTATATAAATATCTTACAGTTAAACGGTGAAAAAATAGCTTTGAGGTATTTTTTGAGTTACCACGTAGCAGTTTATAGAAACAGCAGTTAGACAAATTACCCATCTTTCTTACTCTGTAATCCCATTATTCTATACTATATTATTACACGACTGTCAACTGTAGATAATAAATATACCGAATGTAAGGTAAGTTCTACACTGATTTCATTTAAACCGTTCGTTCTGAGTATATTGTTGTACACAAACTTAACTGATAACGATAACTAAAAATATAGTTTATTCATGTATTTACATGTGTATACATAATAAAAGTAGGTAGTAGTGATACGTATGTACCAAATAAGTTAATATTGTCAAATGTGCTTGAAGCACCAAAACGAGTAAATGTTTATGTACTTTTCGGGCTATTATCATGATTAAAAGTTAACTTTTTTATTTCTTGTACTATTACGCAGGAGTTTGTAAGATGATAAGGTGACTTTGTGAAAGTATATAAAGTAAACATTTGTATTTACTCTGGTACAGTCCATTAGACTATCCGTATAATTTAACTATAAAAAATAAATAAAAAATAAATAAAATTATTTTATTTTTTACTGTTGGCTTCGATTTTAATTAACTTGCTTGCGATAACCTGATATCGCACACGACTAATTGTTTTTTCTCCATTTTAATGGACTTGGTTAATATGATATAGATACATAATATATGAATATTATGTATATACTAGAGTAAAGTTTAGTGCGAAGAAAATGAACTGTGTTGAAATGATTTAAAGTAATCAACTAAATATTAATTAAATGTACTAAACTAGAAACATAGTTTGTAGTTACTGCACTAATTGGTATTTAATATATATACATCACTAGCACATACATATATGTCTGCGTCTGTACATAAATCATGATGGTGAACACCATTTTTGTAAATACTTAAGATAATATTTAACTAGTACCTGTGGTTTCAACCTAAACAATAATAAAGTTTACTGGCGATGTTGATATTATTATAAAATATTACTACTTTAATTATTTCCTTAATTCTTGCTGTCTGTTTAGGCCCCAAAAAAACAAAAGATACACTTTCATAAATTTTCAAATACGACTTTTTGTCTTATTTTAACCACATCATAACAACCGCGTAATATAATAAAAAGCGTACGTATCAACAGAAATTATTAGCGATCGTGAACTGTATTGAGTAAACTGTGACTGTATAAAAACAGATTTACTCATAATAACCAGTGGTTATTAACCATAGTTTGAACATGATGTATGAATATACAGCATAAATGTAAAACGGTTCGACCAAGGCTTTTGCTGTTGCAAAATGTTATATGAATGAATCTTTAAAAAAAAGTGTGTTTGTTCTTTATGCGGAAACTACACATCCAAAGTGGATCAACTGACATTTTTTTTTTATTTTGGGGTTATCTGTGTATATGTATACCTTTGCAAAACATTAGCAAAATAAATAATATTCATCCTGCTTAACCAGCCTTTCATTCTTAAACAATTCTTCTGTGTAAAATCCTAATACAGACAGTTAAATAGGCTGATTCTTGTTGAAACATTGTCCAAAAGTAGAATGTGCTGATTTATCGACAATTTTTATAAAAAATATTTAGAACTGAACATCATCTTAAAAGTTAAATGCGTTGTGAGCGTCATCCATTTTGTCAATAAACCGCCGTTAATTTCGGTGTAGAACCTCTGTCTGGGCAAACCAGGTATACCTCTAATTGTTAGAGTAGATTAAAAGTTTGATATTAGTGATTTTACTGCCATCATACCTATATAAATTAGTCCAACAATGTGTGTGTTTGTGTTTACAAATCAAACGAGTATGAAAATTCTGCATGTGTAAATTTCATGTTATTACTACAATTACTACTCTGTGTCTACCACTGTCTGAGAGCATCTAAGTCATTTTGAAAAAAATAAAGTGAGCTTAAGGCTGAGTTGTCAATAAAAATGTATATTTGAAATTGTTATTTTAAAAATATCCATAATTTTCAAAACCGTGATTCCGAGGACGAAATACGGGATTCATAAAAACCCAACATCATTTTTTATCTGTCGTTGCTCTCATTTCGCATACTTCAACTTCTTAACAACAACGACGACAGCTCTATGATTCATTTGTGCACGCACATACCTATGCATGCACGCTCTTCTTTTATGCTGACTGCTGCCGGACCACCGTTCCAAAACAAAAAATAAATCTTAGCTACACTTCTCACAACTCAACATAGAGAGTCTGTTGACTGGCGGGAGTCCTGTGTTTATTCAGTAAATTCATCTATGTGTACTTAAGTAATAGCTGTTTTGCCTGAAGCGTAAAGACAGACGATAAGGACCTTCAAATTGAATTTTGTTTTTTGCTGCTTTAGTTTCATTTCAGTGCGCAACGTAACAATAAGTCAGGAGGCGGTGCAACATTTTATTTGAGTGAAAAGAACAAGAAATCTGTCAAATTGACCTGCAAGTTGTTAAAAAAAATTTCAATATTGTCTATTGAGTAGCTAAAGGCTAAAGAGTAACTCATTACACTTTCATTTTTAGTAACCAAGTTCTAAAATGCATTTACAAACTAATGCAACTTACCCTATCGTCACTTGCTAAAAGTTTAACAATAGTTTGCTAAATAGTATTTTTTTAGTAATGAATACTGTGAATACCGTCTGTTTATTATATTGTTTCATGTTGGATAAGATTATGCGTTAAAACGCTGCAAATAAGTATTTACAGGTTTTACCTTTAATCTTTTAATATTCTTATTAGTAGCAGTAGTTAGTAAAGTTCAAGAATGGAGCATACGATTGTTTAAAAGTCAACCGATTAATTTACTTTGTTTTCTTTCACGTTTCTAGTTAATTTGGTCACGACAAGTGGCACTGATCAATAAAGTGCACAAATATTTAAACATGCGGCTTAACAATGGCAGTCCTACTACAAAAAGTAGTGTTACTCGGAAAACCAGAGGGAACTATCGTTTTGAAATATCAGACGATTTATTGAACGTACATCCAGAAGAAAGCAGTCAAGAGGAAGATGAGCAGTGGGCCTTAACTCAACATCAGGTTGGGAGAAATGTGAACGACCTGAGGAATGGAAGATCTTGTACCCCGACTTCATCGATACATTCGGGAAACTCTGCAGCGAGTTCAGTTCGAACTCGGATGTCTATGATTTCAGACAAAAAAAGTAGGGCTTCTACTACACTTACCACTAGGAGTGTAAGGAGACGTCGAGAAACTTTCACAGTTTCCAATGAACCTCATCCATATGGACTAGAAAGCCGAGGTCTGATAACATCTCAACTTGAAGAAATACAAACTGACGAAACCCAAAGTACCAATACCAGCAGTAGTTCCGAAAGTTACTTTAAAAGGTTTATCTCGAGTGTTTGTAAATATGTCTATTTATTTATCGTCGGAACTTTTCTGTTTGAAAAATGGTGTTTGCACATAAAACGCCGAGAAGAGAACCATACTCAGGATCAGAATCTTCAGCATCACCAAATAAATAATTTAAGTGGAGGAATGAATGGTGGAATTTATGAATCCTCATCATCATCATCAGAGCTTGAACATCAGCAATATGGAAATCAGGGACACGTTAACTCTACTCAGGGTTGGATTACAACATCAAAGACATTTTTTAGCAATATGTTTAACAATTCGGCCGGCAGTAATATGGCTGATCTGACGGAGGATGAAGACAGCCTTCACGATAGGATCACCAACCACCAACGTCTTCAAGAACATTACACTGGAAGGAGTGTTTTTGAAACGGTTGGTGTGTTTGCCAATGTTAAAGATTACTTGGGGAATTTTCGGGACCTATTTACGACTTTGCTGCGCGTTTTACTAGTCATTCTACTTATATTGCTGTTGTGGACTTATCGTAAGTTGAATTACATTTTAAGAATTATTTACATCGGTTACATTAGGTGACATGAGCATGTACATTTTCACATGTAATAAAATAATACATTCAACATTACATTTTTTTTTAAATAGGGGAATTCTTACTCCAATGTATGGCTACAGCAACAGAAAAGTTTGTTTACGGCGTTGGTAGTGCCTTTAGTGTAGCTTCAAGTGGCCTTACCACTATTTTCAGTTTTCTTACAAGTTTTTTACTTCCGGTAAGTTAAATAGTTGTTAATGTAACCATACGTGTTGTTTTAAATTTTTGTTGATGTCAAATCTTATGATCATTTTGTTTTTATATATTATAGGCATCAAAAGTCGCTCAACCATTGAACATACCAAATCCGTCTTCAATGAAGACTGAAGCGTTATCAGTACAAGGAACTTCTGAAACATCTGCTGTTAAAACTGTAATAATTCAAAAGGATTCAGAAGCCACGCTTGCTGCTCTGAAATCAACTAAAGAAACAATTGATGCTTTAACATTGAAGATTGTATCAATTGAAAAAACTTTGAATGATCACGGAGCTCGCTTAAATGCACACGACGATTCTTTTAAGAATTTGGGATTAGAAATACAAAAGATCATTTCTGCAATGAAGGCAGCTTCTGCCAAGGAGAAAACGGTGCAGCAAATCATCGATGAAGTTCTTAGTGCTACTGTTGGGGAAACTACGGAGGGTACTCCAGTGTCTCTAAAAAGTATGTTTAGTGTTCTAAAAGAAGATGGGGACCGTATTTCACAAGACTTTGAAATTCAACTTAAGACATTATCAGAGAATATTGGAAAAGTGAAAGAAGACCTCAATGGTGACATTATTGACTTTCAGTCTGACCTTCGTGACATGAACTCTCGCGTTAAGGAAATGGAAACTATTATTGAGCAGCAAAAGAATTCCGACGTAGAAATAAATATTGAGAAACTGAAAACTATACTCCTTCCCATTTTGAGCTCTGAAATTCAGAAGAGTGTGGAAATCTCATGTCAAACCAGAAAATGCCCTGATGGCATTTTGGGCGGATTTTCTACTGAAGATATTGAGTTGATGATTAAGCGTGCCATTGCAAAGTATGATGCTGACAAAACCGGATTGCCGGATTTGGCACTGGAGTCTGCAGGAGGGTCCATTTTGAGCACAAGATGCACGAAAAGCTCCGAATTACGGAACAGTGTGATATCCTATTGGGGATTTCGACTTTGGTCTCCTCCTAATACTCCACGAACTATTATTCAGGTAAATATTAGAAGTAGTCTTCATGCAAGCAAATATTTTCATTTGGGTAAATGTGGCTAATGCCACGCTTAAAGTGTACTTTAAAATTGTACTTTTTCAATTTGTAGCCGGGAGTTGTACCTGGAGAGTGCTGGGCATTTGAAGGATCTGTTGGTGATGTTGTAATAAAACTGGCAGTTCCATCTATTGTTAGTGGATTCACATTGGAACATATCCCAAAATCTGTTTCACGATATGAACATATTGATTCAGCCCCAAAACATTTTCAGATTTTGGTATGTTTACCTGAAATTCATTTAAATAATTATAACGTATTTAAGCTTTAAACCTATCAAAAATATGCCTTATTTATTTGCGTGTTATTTTGGGTGTAGGGTCTACAATCTGAACATGACACCATGGAAGTCCATGACTACGGCTCGTTTACGTACGAGGATAACGACGAACCACTTCAGTATTTTCCAGTTGCCGTACGTTAAGCTTGAAAAATAATATTTTTGTTCCGTCATTATATATTTGTTTGTATTGAAAACTGACATTTGTTTTCTTACATATATTTATATAGAATGCTACGGCTCGTGCTTATCCAATAGTAGAATTGAAGATTCTATCTAATCATGGGAATATGCGACATACCTGTATTTACCGTTTCCGCGTTCATGGTGCGATTGATTTGACGAGATCTCAACACGCAGGAGGAGGAAAGGCCAAATTATCAGTTGAGGAGTCCAACACCAATAGCAATTAAACAGTCCTAGTGGCGTTTTAACATGTGTTCCTTTATACTACTAGGCAGCCATATTTTTTTATGTTTTTCTTTTTGTGTTTATCGCCACGATGGAAAAAAATACTGTAGCTACTACGTATGTAAGTCATAACAATTTTTGTATTACCAAATTACATTGTTACTCAGTCATGTTATGTTATTTTTAACCGTATTGTATAACCAGTGTACAACCCGTAGAGACTTGAGATGAGTCGATCCTCTTGAGATTACAGACATATACATATACTTACTTAATTATTATAGTATTCACGTATTTAAGATTAGTATTTGATTGGCTGATGAACGTACACAATTTGATTTGTCTTAAAAATATTTATATTTATGCAGCTTCACATGATTGTAATATTAATTAATTGAATGTTTTGGGGTTAATTTATGGTGAGCTTTGAAAAGTTGGGGTTGCTAGCAAGACGTTGCTTCAAAATACATAGTTTTTAAAAGATGATGGTTGCTAACCAAAACAATATAAAAAACTGACCTTGATATGTCCCCTTAACTATTCAGTTATCACTTGTGATTATTGACACAAAAGTTTTTGCTTCATACACACAAAAGCTAATGTAAAAATATGATCCAATAATATTATTTGAGAAAATCAGACTACATAATAAATTTCTGTGGAATTTTATTGATTCTTGTTCATTTGTGAAGTCATTTGAGAGCACCTCATATTTTGCAAATTATTGTGGTGATGATTCATTTCATGCATATACTACACGTTTCAAGTTGGTCAGTTATAAGACGAATATTATGCTACGAATAAATTGGCAGTTTGAATGAGAGAACAGTTGTGTTTAAATACTTCCAATACTTTTATTAAAAATCATCCTTTAGTATATAAGTTGTTCACATAATAATTTCATCGGTACACTTTTTGCGTATAGCGTTGGCATGCAGAGTATAGTTAATTCTTGGGAATTATTTTTTCTAAAATATAATGTATCATACACAAATATATATTTATAATTTTTATGAAAATGGTAACTATGTTTTGCATTCTCAGGTGTGTATGTGTATTTGTGTATATTTAATGCATATTTACACGATACTGTGTTGATTGAATTGGTATGACGGAGTAATACTTGTTCGGTCAGACTAGTTTGTGACTCGAAAAAAGTTGTATTCTCAAGAAATATATCAGTAACTATGTCAATCAGGTTTACAATAAGAGCAATTTAAAGTTACAATACATGTAAAAAAATGGAAGAAACGTAAAAAAGTGAGGTAGGAGTACTTTAAAATTAGGAGACGTCATCATCATATGTGTAAAAACTATTGCTATAATATGTTGCTACTAAAATATACTTTTCTTTCGTCTAAAATTGTACTTTTAAGTACTTTTCATTCGCGGCTCCTCAATCCATAGTTTATAAGAATTTTATCTAAAAATGTAAAGCAGCTATTGTAAATCAGGAAATGATTTTACGTTTACAAAAGGAATAATTACATATTATGAGTAATCCCGAGAGCTCATTTATTTTGGTTTCCCAATAGATGAAATTTTATCAATATGTCGATTTGTAGAAATAGTTTTGTTCCCTTGGGTTGTTATGTTTCTGGTGTTGTTTAAAAAAATCCCATTTGTTTCTTGAAATGGAGTGGTAGAAAATATTGAATTACTAAGCTTCTTGGTAACTTGATCATGGTGTTCATCCGATTTCACGGAACTAGAATTGGGTTTATTCGTGCTACTAGGATGATCGTTATGAGGACCATTATGATTTTTATTATGCTTATTATCTTTATGTTTTTTATTATCACTAACCGTTTTACACATGCAATACGGCTTAAGCTTAGAGTCAGATATACAGTCACTCTCCCCCTTGTAACTATTGATCCTCGTGATATCACCTAGAATATGCGCTGTGGAGTTTTGCAAAATTCTAATTTTGGATTCAAAGTGTGCCTTGCTAGGTCCAGCCTCTAATGCTACCAAGTAATCTTTATAGTTAATAAATTGATGAAAGTTATTCCAAATCTCGCCATGACCAACCTCACGACCATATAGGAACTTTGTAAATTTTAGGGCCGCACAATGGCCAGATTTTATCACAGACTGGAGCATGTAGTTTACGTGGGACAAAACAATATCTCCCAAATGGGAAGAGAGGGCGGAGGTACGACTCACCACAGGGGTAACTCCACACATACAGTACCTCTGGGGAATGGAGGAACTTTCACAGGTACGATTACCGGGGATGTACTCAAAAAAGGAGTATCGAGCTCGAATTTTGAGATTTATTGGATCGCTATATGTTGAATTAGTGATGTTGTCAACCACTGTGTGATAAGTTGAGATTGACAAGTTCATAGATTGATGATGATCATCGTCTTGGTTAATTAATCCCAGAAATTTATGGACACCGTCGAGAAATGATACTGACTGGGACGGGGAAATTTGTGAGGTGTTTATTGAAGGAGACTCAATTTGAGACTTTGACACGTATAAAATCTGCTTAAGCGTAGAATGAAGGTCGAGAGGTGAGGTAAGTTGCCTACTGTTCCGTTTCAAGTTAGTATACCAGTCTGGATAGTTCTCTTTAAGAGATGCAGGTAAACGAAAAAAGAAAAATGGCAAGCTCTCTTCATAAAATCCAAGAAAAGTTTCACGGAAGCTTCCAAACCTGTAGCCGTGATCGCTCATGAAAATTATTATCGTGTTGTCAGGATTGGCACTGGCGTTGTTCAACGCAACAGAAAATAAATTGTAGAAGGCATCGTCAGCAGTCTAGAAACAAGACAAATATATAATAATATTATCTATTATATTTGGAATCATTAAAAAATGTATTTGATTTTAAAACGACTTTTATTTATACAGTTTATTTTGTATTCTAAGGAACTTTTGAATTAATTACTTAGATAAGTTACCTTTAATCCATTAAAATCATCGTGACCGATGGAGGTAAACCATGAGAACAGAAAGTAGGGATAACTTTTACCCATGTTGAGTGCAAATTCTTTTATGAAGTTTGCCTGGTACTCCGTGGGTGGAACTCCAGCAACACATGATGATTTGGCGGAGCCGCGCGACCAGCCGTTGTGTTTGTGCATGGCCACTGTCAGTGGACGCATGTAATAGTCTGATGGAGGAAGGACAAAGCCAAGCTTGGCAAAATTAAATATCGCAATCCCGGGGGAATCTTCAAGGAACGCAGTAATGTAATTTAAGTCACTAAAGTTTTTCCAGATGTACGGGCAGTCATCCAGCTTTACGGACTTGTCTGCCCAGCACGAGGAGTAGTTGTATAATTCCATGCCACCGAAACCTGCCTGTGTTGTTATTAACAGAGAGAATAAAATACATCAGTAAAAAGGTGGATTACAAACAACAAAGTATGAAATATTATTATGAAACTACAGAGTTCTTGGGAAACAATATGAAAAGGTGTACCATGATATTTGGAAAAGTATTCTCGCCAACTTTGTTGTACCCTTTCATTTCAACAAAGTCATTTTGCTGTAGAAACTCTCTCGTCTTTGGAAGGGAACGAATCATATGCATTCTAGAAATGGAGTCAATGCCTACAAAACAAAACAATAAATTAAATTAAGCCATTGTTCTCATGAGAAATTTTGTTACTTGGTATTTAACCATAAAATTTTCCAAACTTTTGCTAAATTTACTTAACTACTTACCAACGACTAAAATGCTGGGAGGATCAGGGAGTCCTTGACTCTTTCTCTCATCCCAGTAATCGGCTTTCTTTCGTGTGGTTTCAGACTTAACTTGTGGTGGTAACGCCGTTCCTTGAAACTCAACAGCCCCCTTGACTTTTCCAGAACCCTGACACTCAACCTTGATGAAGGAATCGTTTACGATTACTCCTGAGTTGCTTAGATCAGTCGGAATATGGTGACATTTGCTTGAATACCTATGAGTCATACAACAAGATAATTATCAATCACGCGTGCTTCGATACTTAATTGATCAAGGACAACGTGTAATTTGCCTTCAGAAGGCTACAAAAATCAGTATAATCTTAAAATCCATGCAAAATCACATCCATCAAATAATGTTGTAATTTATGTAATTACAAGCTAATCATCTTTTATACGTCAATACATGTTCTCATCATTGAATGAATTTTGGTCATTGTAAAAATCCCAACAGCATATTTCACGTAGGAAATCGTTGTAAATGTTTTTTTATAGTACAAGTCGTCATCATTCATTTGAGGAGAGCACACACGTGGATATTGTCTTAAAAAGATATGTTCATTTTGATGGTCACGATGCAACCTGAGGAAGTTATTATACCGTGTGATCTGATCATTGTGCGTTGTGCAGAGATCCCATAATAGTATAATGCTATGTAAAGCGTAATAAATAAACTGACGTGGTGTCTTGTATTCTTATATTTAAATTTGCATACAAAAGAGACGTAAAAGCGGAGGTGTGTTATTTGGTAAATGTCATAATCACGCTACACATGTTTTTATGTAAAAATGGCTGCAATTTATTCAACCAACCAACTCATGACAAAATTATACAATAATTTCTCAGTATTTTTGTGGTTTCCACTTTAAAAATGAATTCATTATGAATGCAAAAATAAATTTACTACACGCTTGAATTAAACTTCATGATAAACGCTTCAAAAAAAATACTGTCGTGAGTCGTGAGCCATTCAATCAATTTTATTTATGTCCCTGCAATTATTTGTGAGCAAAACAATTTTACAGTGGTTTTACAGAAAAATTACAAATATAAAATCCATGTAGTGAATTATGATTTGCGATGATAAGATATCATACTCCTTTTGTCTGTTTAGGGAAATTACAATCGTTTTCAGAGAAAATTGCTTTTGACACAACAGCATAGCTCTGTGTTGTTAAGGTTGATTCCTATTCATCTGTTTTACTATTGAAAGTTATATATTTCACTTCAACATGTTCATGTTTGATTCATGTCCTATGACAAATATTTCAAAAGAAGTTGACATGTGTTTTTTTTTCAATGAAACTTGCTACGTTCTATATTACGTTCACCAAATGTCAAAAATGATTTGTCATAAACTTGAATGCCATATAGATAGAAGTTTAAATATACATATATCATTTAGATCTGTAAGGTTCACGTTTGATGCCTCTATCAGCACCAGATTTGAAGAATACGGTACATAATATAAATATATGAATTAAATATAAATGCCCGCTTGCGAGATATAATCATAGTTGTACAGTACATAAAATAGAATAAAATAAAAGTCATCACTACAATTATTTCTGATAAAACATGCTACCATTATGATACCACAACCACATCATATGTTGGTCAATATGATGATGATCCAGGATGCAATATGATTTAAAAAAAAATGCTTTCAAGTATCGTATGAAAATAGCGTAAGAAACGATACTGATTCGAGACTGCGACGCGTTTGAGATTTGAACTATCTATAGGTAAAATGTGACATCTCGTCGTCAGAACATATCGATTGAGACACTACAAAACGTCTGTCAATAACCATGAATGAACGAACGAAAATATTTGAATTACATGGTCCGGTCGTTGCAACACGTTCACGGTGCCATATTACTAGACACTTAAAAATTGAAAACGTGTTAAAGTTATTGTGGACGAATAGGCAGACAGACGCGACAAAATTGTGAGGTAGCTTAAGCGTTTTAATAATAATATCAGCTATGGGATATTAAATGGACGGCAAATTATAAGTCGAACTTATTATTATGTATTCAATCAACTAATTAGCTGATGTACATTTTTCTGCCCACAAAGGTTCATCGAAAGTACAGTCAGTATTCATTTTGTACATGAATACATAATGCATTCAAACGGATGATTTCGCAAAATTTGTTTGACTAGTTATCATTCGTATTAACCATAAGCATGCGTATACCAACAGACATACCGATTCTCCCCTGAAGAGAATTACCATATTAAAGGTACAGTGGACAATGTAATTTAAAAAGGTAATTAAAGCACCGGCACCACTAACTTACTTGATTTCCCAATCAGCATTTTTATTGTATTTGTCAGGTCGTTGTTGAACACGGTGAATGGCACGGTAGCAGCAGTTTAGCTTCTTCATTTTCCATGTCTTAATGATTTTCTCGTCTATTGTCAGTTTCTGTAATAAGCAAAATTATTATCATGTTTGTGTAGAGCATTTTCATTTTATTTTAAGCACTCATCTCATACCATTAATCCTATTAAGAAAAGTAGACGCGATTGCGACCAATCCATAACAATATAATTAGCATAAATGGGTAAATGGTAACCAACTACATATAATGTAGTACGTACTTGTACTCTTAGAATGAGATTGCTTTAGCCTTTACGATTCATTTAGCTCATTCATTACTATTACACTGTTTCGCATGTTTATGCGTTTGTACCTGCTTCTCCAACTTGGAAAACCGTTGGGTGCATTTCGTCGGACTTCCTTTTTTTAGAAACTTTCTCACTGATTTATCAAATGGGTCCATTTCCATGATTTTGCACCCTTGGCTGTATACGAGGTAGTCAGGATGAGTTTCATCCTCCCTGGATTAAAAAAATATACATATATGTATTTAAGTTTACATTTACAAACACACATTAACATCTTTTTGTCATCTAAAATAAGTACATTTATGTTTGGGTTCCAAGCATTAATTGAAAACTTGAAATATTTTACTCAATTTCGAATTCAACTTATTTTGTCCATGAAATTTGTTTCCACATTTTCCTGTGATAGTCACATCGCACATGGTCTATAATTCTTCCCGTTGAATTTACGTGAATTATTTAGATTTTTAATTAACGTAAGTCACTCTGTTAAATGGAGTTGTGTGATAAACTATAGTGTCATCAATATTTGCAGCATTTCCATCTTACTCTGAATTACGACATATCTTCATCGGGATTTTGAGAGTATGAGTAGTTGCATACCTACACAAACGAAATTCCTGTAGCATGAAGAATTTATGATGCTAACGTTTGCCTAAAAAGTCGGCTTTTGTGTCCAATTGATGAAAGTCTTTATTGTGTATCTACCTAGAATGTTGATCGAATTGTTGTGAGTCAAACTAAAGACCTGCTGGACTGTTTGTTCCAAAAAAAATTGCATAAAAAGTGTGCCACACGCTATAACATTCGTTTATGGATTTGTTGCATGACACGACACTAAGCAATAATGACAATGCAGTCATTTTTCAGCCTTCTCATATCGTGAGCGAGAAAGGTTGAAGGTCTACACTGGTCCTGTACACATCATATCAAAATGATATCCTTGTACATCAAATAAAAGTTATTTCTCAATTTATATGAAAAAAATGTACATGATAAAATTACAATCTAACTGTAACTTTTTTCTTAAAATAAAAATGCTTTATATATAGTAATCAACAAACATCACATACTTTTACATGTACATTAGAGCTGGAAATATTTAGGGAATATTACATTCAGTTAAGCGTTTTAAACATGTAAGATTCAGTTCGAGGATGTTTCCCCCGTAAAACTTGTTGTGTTGCTTTCGGAAAGTTGACTAAAATTTGCAATTCTTAGCAAAATGTAAGTACATCTATGCTATGTAATTGACGACTAATATTAACGTGGAAAAGAATTTTGCATGCATGCATTTTATCCCATACAATTCGTTCGTTTAGACGTTTATTTAAGTAATAAATAAAATAAAATATTGTGTATATTAATTACTAATTACACATAATTGCAGTAGGAGCTAGGAAGAATGTTAACTAGAATGTTAGCTCGATAGGCTTGTCTTTTATTTAATGCTACGCTTTGGGTTTAGTAGTAAATAGCAAAAATACAAAAAGGATAAAACAGTATATGTACATAATATTATGACATAATAAATGCATGTTATGGTTCTACCTTTCATTTTTTCCCCAATAAACACATTTAACGTTATTTTAATGACTATCCGTATAATTTAGTAAATTGGATTGCACATTTTGGAATGGTAATGGTAAAAGACACTAATAACCACATTGACTACCAACTATTTTTTTAAATCGTACTTATGAGCAAATTGACACAGGATGACAACATGCTTTTTAGCACTCTCGTTCATACTTTACTGAATAAAGTGTACTTTACATTTTGCACCAAGGTCAACTTAGACATACTCAATTGAAAACGTTACAGCTCTGATCAGTTGAAGACACTTTTCAATTTTTCAAAAACCATATTTCCCCTTCCTTGCCATTTGCCATTCATACTTCGCTCATTATGTCATCATCATCGTGCATCTTCTTGTCTAAAAAAATATAGTTGTGATTTGTGAATGTATTTTTGCTTCTCGTTACAAAATAAATACTTTCTGCATCTTCTTCATTCATCAACACATCAATGAGTACAAATTTGCACTTTGTCTAGTACCTAAAATAGCTTTGTTGTGAGAATATTATGAAAAAAGAAGAAAATAACTAAAGACTCGTCATATTCATGGTACAACAGACCTCGTGTTTATAGCAAGCATGTCAAGCACACGCTCATCATCATTGGTAATTATGTATTAGGGTTGATTGCATTGTATGCACAAAATAAATAAACCTAAGTAAAGCAGTAGTTATGAACTGTTGTATACAAGATAAATACCATATTCGAACTCAACATGTCTGATTACATAGGTGTACTAATTTTGGTTCTAATCCTACTTAGAAGAGGATGACCCCTTGACCTGGTCTTCGAACTCCTCCGAGCTACTGTCCTAAGGTATCGATTACCAAAAACAGGAAATTCGAAAATTCCTTATAGTTTTCGAGAAAATGTGGATCCGGCTGGGCGGCCGGACTCCAGACAACGCCAAATTATAATGAACTGTAAACAGTTCAAGCGCTACAAGAACAAAATCCTTTACAAGTGGATTCCCTTGGAACTTTCATTTCAAGTGCCATGCAATCTTGCAATCATCATCTCTGATGTCATCCTTACCTTAATTTTATTTGATTCTTGTTTTGATCGGTAATTTTTCTATGAACACGATTTTATTATGAACTGTTTACAGTTCATCATAAATCGCAATTAGTTAATTATAGTTAACTATTTTAGTCGGATTAGGACCAAAATAGGCCCTTGTATGCAATTGGACGTGCTGAGGTCGAATATGGTATCTATTTTGTAAATAGTTCATAACTACTACTTAACTTAGGTTTCTACGTATACTCTTCAATTTATAATGATAGTTTGAAAGTGTATCATCATTGAATAATGTACTATTACTCATGTTTCATGTTATATGTGATATTTCCTATAGTTTATTTTATTTCATAATATGGAATCCATCTGTGCATATGTATGTTAAAAAGTTAAGGATTGGACAAAATAACTGCAAACAAAAGCAATTTACATATAAATTGATTGCATATTTTCACTTGAATTTATGTAACAATCATAGTATGTACCAGAAAATATCGATCTATAATATAGATTTGGCTTTTGGTGTCTATTCAGAATCGACGCATAGTACGTAATGCATCAGTTTGGGGACTTTATGTAGACGTCCGTCCCACTGCAGCTCGTAAACCTTTTGTATGTCAAAGTAGAACCGTTTGTATCTCATAATCTACGCCCTTACACTAATCACCTAATATTTCACGTCACGTCATATTTAAGCAAAGTGTCATATTTGATTTGATTGATATGTCAAATAGTGCTTAGTTCACTCAGAGTCCCTATTTAGTAGCACTTGATTTACTACCTACCTGTGTCAATGTATGGGTAGAAAATAAGCGTTCACCGCAGCATGTATCACCCAAGCCGTTTTCATCAAGTTAAAAAAACATATTATTTGATTTACATATATATGCCATGGGATTTGCACGCCATTACAAAATCTAGAAAATGTTAGTTTAGTCTAAAACCACTAACAAACTGATATAAAACACTTGATAGGAATTTTCATATTAGCGGATCTACATTGTAGCATTAGAACTGTTTCTATATAATTGAAGCAATGCTCAACATGGATGGAAAGTACTTTTTGCTAATGGTATATGGTAAGTACAGAAATAATATAAAAGCACTTAGTTCCGTCCAACGACTATTGATGCAACATTGCAATAACATGAAAAGCAGAATTCAGAGTAATGTCGGAACATCTTTTGTTGTTGCTCTTCTTGAGTGAGGAATTGTTGTTTCGCATAAACCCTAATATACTGCCAACTCTAAAAAACCTTCACTATACTTCTATCACCCAAGATGAGTACAACAACGAGGAGGCTAACGTATACAAGTCGGTAATATGCCTATGTACATCATCATCATCGTCACCAACACAATCGCCGCCGTCACCTCACGATAGTGGAAAATCATTGTCCTTTCCTAAACTGCTTACATTTATTGTGCATAGTATATTTGCCTGAAATTTTTCGCAGTAAAGTGTTGTTAATTTTGTACTTGGCCTATTAATTGTAATGTATAATTATTATTACCACTATACCAATCCCCAATCCTGCATGTTTTTTTTTGCAACAATAGTCAATTGGTAAAATCCTTTCACGTGCCAAATACATATTATTGCCTGCCTACTATGTTTTCTAGAGTGTATACAAATATTGATGATCCTCTTTCCATGAGTGTTTTGATTTTTTAAACGGAAATGGACTCTCATCAGCAATGCTAATTCAGCATTGGATGTGGTTCTGCTTAACGATTGAATCACTCATTCATTATTTAGTAGCCTATTTGCCAACGTTATGCAAGCAACTTAAAATGCGATAAATATATTATTTGAATATGTATGGTTTTTATAGCAATTTTGTTCTTGTGCGTGTATTTACATAGAAATTTTATCTATGAATTATTTGTAAATCTAAATTTTTTAATATATTTACCTTAAAGTTATACAGGAAATTAGTTTCGTAATCTCACTTTTGCTACTTGATCTACTGGCAGAAATTTAGAACAATTACACAGTCAAATTAATTCTTTAGATCCCATTTAAAACAAAGAGTTATTGTTAAGTAGCTTAAAAATTGAAGCTAGTATTACGTTGGCGTATGTTTGTCTGTGTGTGTCTGCCTGTCAGCACGGTAACTTAAAAACGCTTGCACAGAGTTCCTTTAAATTTGGCATTAGAGGCAATTGATCTCGAAGTCTATTAATTTTCATCAACATCGGTGAAACGCCTTACAAAAAAGTTAGTAATTGCAACAACACCAGCAATAATAATACTAGAAGTATAAAGCTGTCAGTAAAGCAGGAAAATTGCTAGTAATGCAAAAAAATGCCTTATTTCCAGCCATTAACCTAGCATATCTTAAGCTACGTATTTACAGCAATTCTTACAGCTATATTGTACATAACGCTTAAAAATAATACTTTGCGAATAATAATACAAGAGTTATCTTTACTGTCGCGATGTAACAAAGCCATTCACTCGAGAGAAAAAGATGGCTGCAGTGCAGGCTGTTTTGAAGTATTTACTTGAAAGTAAAATAACTTACAGCAGTAGTCGTCATGAAAACAGCAATTGCTAGTAAGGAACTAACTTATGCTTTAAAAAAAGGTTAATGCGTGGCTGGAACTCAACTCTTTACAATTTACTAATGTTAAAGCTTATCAAATCAATCCCGTGTTTTCTTTGATCTATTAGTTCTAATAAAGTTGCACAATAATGTTCTCAAGTTTCTCTTTTGCTTGAAAAGAAATTTCTCCTGACTAGATTTTTGTTTCATCATGAGCCTGGGCCTACCTTTGACAACATGATAATAATGATAAACTCTCACAGAAATTAGAAAATAGGACCGTTGTTGTAGCAGTTCTTAAGTAATAATAACCCTCTGTTTTATCTTCCTCATCGATATATCTTTGTGTGATTTTGATGGTGCATAAAGTAACATTTTTTTACGTTGTCAATCATTGTGAGATGGTAGGGGTGTACACTGCCCTGTCGTGAATGGTGAACATATTAATACATACATACATACATATATAAACAGATTAACAGGGGTTAAGCGGTCCTTAATAATGATATATCATGATACTTTGACACATAACCAAATTCGCATGAGCGTGCATGTGTGTATTCATAAAAATGCATCAAGCAACGGACAAAACCCAGAACAAATGTTGTTAGGAATTGTCGTGCAACAGTGGCCATGAAAATACAGTATTACAAAAAATTTCATATAGTGTGCGAGTGAAATTAATAAATTAAATACAGAGATAATTTTATGCATTGCCCCAAAAATCAGTGTTGTACCATCTAACCCGCGAATGGGTATCTGCAGTTATCCCAACCCATAACAAACCCTACTTACTATACATATCATTGCCTACCCATAACATAAAAATGAGCACTTTTAACTGTGTATAAAAGTGACTATTTTTTATCCATATATTTTGATGTCACAAGTAGCTTACAGTAATACCTCTCCTCACAGGTATTTTCACCCTGTGGGTAAACTCCCCTGGGAATAAGAGATACCTTATACTATTTGCAGCACCTTTATTTCCCTTCGGGGTTGAAAAACCAATCCGGTTGGAAATACAATATATACACAAACAAAGGGCTAAACTTTCATTTGTGGGTTACTTAATTTATTAATTTATTAATAAATTTATTTATTAATTTAGGACGTAACAATAATTACGTGATACATCACAATAAAATTCAAGAAACGTTACATTCATTACCTAATTAATTAATACGAATCATCACTATCACTTGCTTTTTTTCATTTTTGCATTAGCGTAAAATATATGGATCATCAAATTTATTACATGATGTTCACATGGGTAGAGTATGTTATCATAACATTTTTATGGGTAGGGATCTAACATTGTTAGCCAATCTTCCCTAACAAAAAATTTACTGGCAGATCTAAACGCACATCTCTGAGCTAAAACGAAGTGATCGAATAGTTTTGAAAGGTATTTTTCTGTAGTATCCGTGTCATCTTACTTCCGAATTCCGTTGTCTTTTTATCATTCCAAGACACGTGTCACAATATCCTAGTACTCTGTATTTTCCCCTTGTTTTTCATGTTTTTTTAAGTGAGAGCTCTACTGAAGCTTTGTGGTTGCCATTCCATCATCTTAAACCAAGATCTTAAATTTGATCAACTTACCATATCGACATTGCCATCCCTGCCGTTGCAGACGACGCTTGTTGACAGCTGGCATTTTTACAAATAATAGGGAATGCGACGTAAGGGGATTTGGTATAGTAAAAAGGAGTGACATAAAAAAGGAACACGGTGACTGCTAGGACGAATAAAATAGGCTTTCTTCGAAGTCGGTCCATCAGGGTAATCCCAGTGGAAGATCCCATCTTGACGAAGTTACAAATGATCGTGCTGGCAGGCTCATTTGAATCACGAGAAAACTACGTAAAAGTACAGCTCTATTATACTAGGTTTATTATATACACACATATTTATATGTACCTACATATATTTCAGCATATATCATTTTCTCCATCCCCTGAACTTAATGAAAGTAATTGAAGCTTCCATTACAACATCATCATACATACAGCTTCTCTTTGTTCTTGTTACTGAACCGCGCACGAACGTGCATGGATGCACTGCAATAATATAATTTGAACAGTTCAAAATACCATAAAGCTTTCCACTCTAAGAAGTGAATTTATGCATAAATTGCTTGAAGCACAAGTGCCTGTCCACAATTCACCTATAAACACTATGTCACACAAAAAACCACAGAATCAACGACAATTTAATTACAGTTTGCACCAATATACAATATATTTTCACCCACGCACACAAACATAAGATACGTATTTAAAGTAGTATGATTTAACGACTTAAAGGAGCCTTGTAAAACGTGTTGTGAACTTTTACATTCATAAGGAATGAAAACGGGGTAATGGAATTGACAGTATTTGTATATATGGGCTAGTTGTTGTTGGACTTGTAAGCAGTTTCGAAGAAGAAGAAATGGAATGGAAAGGAAAATGGAGTACTTTCTCTGGCAAAATTCAATATAAGATGACACATGATATCAACAATGTTTTTTGTGCATGGCCATCCTTTTTAATAAGAACGCTTTTTCGTTCGGAATATGTACAGCGTGTCTTGAATGAAAATTTAAGGAAGATTTTTTTTTTTAAAGTTGTGTTACTGCTCTATTTCCTCCTTTCATTACCGTGATGCCATTAGAAAAAAGAGCCGGCCTAGCCATCACACCCATAGACGTTTCCTTCATCTTCCTTACTGCCCCCACAAGAAAACCGTAAGTAGCAGTTCTGCGTTCCCTAGATGTATACATATATGGCACTCGTAAAATGTGCGTATACAAAAGAGCTCTAGTAGCTGTGGTAGACAAAGTACTCACTCACTCACTTAAACACGATATGCGAGGATGGGGATGATGATGATGATGAAAAAGCATTGATTGTGGGTAACAAGGTAAAATCTACCTCTGCTGTTTTCTTCCTCATGTTCTCCTCACGAAGGAAAAAAATTGAGCTTTGTGCACGTAAACACGTACGATCAAGTATTTACCTAAAAAGAAGAGAAAGTTGTCGAGACACTGCACACATACATAGGTATTATTATAGGGTAAGTTGCTCCTATTTCCGCTGCTGCTGGTTCTGCTGACGGGCTGCAACAAACTAGGAAGAAGACGGAGAACATAATAATAATAATATTTATTTATACGGTAAATCCGATGACATGATACGAAGAGTAGGACGGCTTTGACGATGGGGATAACTTTGTAAAGTATATTATGGCAAAAGATTTTCTCTCTAGTCAGCAGAAAAAGGATAATGTTTGTTTATGGGTTTCTCTTTTACTTTCTTGCCAAAGCGTCACACATAAATACCATATTATTTTATAAAGGAAATGCACACACACACGTGTTGTACATATTATATCGTTGTAGTTTTTGTATGTATCATACTAGAAAATATACAAAAAACATAGCTGTGTGTGTACTCTTTATATGCGACTTATATGAATACACGTATTATTATGTGTACATAAAGTTTTTGGAAGTGCAAACACAATGAGAAAGTAAAAGTGGGATCTTGAACCGGGATGTAAATGAATTTTCTTCACATTCCGTCTTCGACAAACTTGCGGGAATGACTGTAGGACATTTTAGAAGAAATTATACGGCAGAGTAAGTTTAAAAGTATGAGAAAAACATTGAACAAGTTTCAAAATCTGGACTGTTGTTGGTCATCAACATGGTTCAATCTGGCGTTTCCTCAAATTTAACATACGTACATACACACACATATACGTGTACTCACAAAAAACATATACAACTAAAATGATGATGGAGATTTGCTATTTTTGACTTTGGTGCTATTGGGTGGCGTTTTCTTTCACGACGATAATAATCATAATGGTAATGATAATACGGAAACGGTCCAATTTTTCATGTCGTTGTCAACCAGGATTGCTCTGTCGTGTCCTCTAAAGTAAGACATTCTTGCTGCCGTTTTCTCTGTTGTCGATGTATTTTTCCCCCAGGAAACTTTCCGTTTTCTGCTGATGATTGGACAGGAACAAGACAAAGGAAAATGCCATGGCTCGCTCCTATGACTATGTAGTGACTGGCTACCAACCAAATGTTGGCAACATTGGTTTGTATTTTCTCTTGTCTGCAAATATAAATCAAAACAGAAATGTATAGTAAATGCAGTAACAAAAGTACAATTATCTCGGGATGTGATGAAAAGTTAAAGGATACATATGTATGTATGTACATGTATAATAAAAGTAACTCGCTAATTGGTTTTTCGGCTTAATCAGATTACACATATAACGTGCAGGTTGTCAGCGTAAATGCTTATTGTACTGTGCCAAGGGAAAGACTGCCACCAGGAAATTGGAAAAATAAAAGGAATAAATTTTAAGATTTTTTCCCTAGTAGCAACAGCAGCAGCAATTCAAGGGCAGTACATTTATTTGCTTTACTAGATTATAGGACGGAATTTATTATAGTAATGTCAAGTTATGCAGTTGAATAGAATATGTTGTAGTAACTCTCTATACTTATGTGATAATCCCTCTTTTTGTGAATGCAACAACACTAAAGACTAGAGGACTAAATTTCTATACCACCGTTTCTTCTTCGGTGCCGTATGGTTTTTTTTTCATGTTCCAGATTTAACATAGCTTGTTCTCTCGATTCTATTCATGTCTGTTGTTTCTTCATGTAATTTTGTGGACGTACCACCACCACCGCACCGTATTTTTTGAACATCGTGTGCTTGCATGAACTCCACAACGCAAAAACAAGTGAAATGATGAGCTTTCATCGTGGAAGTACATACGATGTACAACAACAAGAAGAAATTTCATTTCATCATAATGGACCCCAACAACATACTGGTAAAATGTTATTAAGCGTGTACAAATGTAGCGAAAAAAACGTATCCAAACAGTGGGTTTGACC
>JAHZNC010003779.1:0-20527 GCA_027744095.1 Zhuqinia jingwanae | reverse complement strand
GATGGAGTAATTTTGAGATAAGCCCAGAGAAATATGTACATATATTCAAATGCTATTTTTCTTGTACATGCAATGTTGTGTGTTGTGAGAGAAGCCTCATTTGGGGTGGTTTAAATGCAAACCTCGCGTAGAGTAGTACAATATTAAAATCTCCAAAAATTGTTCACTTATTATATTTTAACTTAGAAGCGAAAAAGAGGAATTATACAGGTACCCAACCAAACGAAAAACAATTTTTAAATCAAGAACGGTTTAAATAATTTGTGAATGGTTGTATATTATTACTATTCCCCTGCAAACAACCAGAATAAAAGGACATGCGTGTGAGGAAAAATGGAATGTGGTGGTGAGTGCCGTACTAAAAAAAATGTACAAAATCTAAATCTTGTTCCACAATGCTAATAATAACATGTGCGTGTTTAGCAGTCATTTCAAACTTTAAAAAATACAACTTTCCTCTTTTCTACTCTTGTTCCCTACCTTACAACAATTAATTACAACGTGTTTTGGGGAAGGGGTGGTGGTACTCTTTGCGCTCCTTTAACTTTCCAGGCCAGGGTCGAGCTCACACAGCAGCGCATAGTCAACCCATTCAATAGCTACCTAATTGCAAAAGTGAAAGAAGGGGAAAAGGAACATAAAAGCTGCTAACTTAGAAGTTGGAACTTCCAACTTGGAAGTAAAGTAAAATAAATTTGTTAATAAAATGTGATATGTAACCCACAAACACACACACACACACAAGTACAGGTATGTATTTAGATTTGTACAGCTACCTACTTTTTTGTTAATATTATGTACATTGCTGTACATTGTGTAGTCATTCTAGGCAATTAACCTGATTGGCATTGGCATGACACGCATCCAAAAATAAAACCAGCATCCCTCATCCATCTTTATTCTGCTTTGATTTCTTTTTTTTTTGCTTCAATTTTTGCTAATTACACAAACTTCCTATCCAGATAAATTTTGTTTTGTATCGTAGAAAAAACAATTCACTACTAAACACCACACTCAAAAAGCCGTTATTTTTTATTATTTATCCCCTATTTTTTTAAGTGGAGTAGAGAAATAAAATAGTGAAATTGTTGTGTGTGTATTTACTGATGCAAGGAGTAGCAAGTAAATAGTGCGTAAGTCAATGATTAGTATTTCATGTAGCTACTAGCTACACACATACATATAGTCACATTGCCTTCATTGCAAAAAAAAGAACAATACGTAATATTACTATGAGCTTTTGGTGGGATTATAGCGAGTGAGGCCTCGACACTATTGCTGTACTGCATTCTACGCTATTTTTGGGTGGAAGATGGCTCTGAAAGATTAATAATACCAAAAAGAGGAAGGGAACTGTTCATTCCTAAAATGCGCCTGATTTGATATATTATTATATTATCAATGATAATTTATCATGTTACTTATTATGTGGACTCCTGCTGGATTGTTAGTCCAGTTGTGAACATTCCCTTAATTCCAGTTTGCGAATGCCACGTACGTACATAAATGTTTTTTTTTTTGAATTGAGTGGATGGTTCCTGTTCCTATGCTCCAACCCAGCCATTATAATTTTTCTCGACTCTAGCTCTGATTGTGATTAGGCACATTGTGCATACCTACTTACTTTGGCTGCCACCACCACCACCACTCGTCACTCACCCACCCACTCACACAAACGACCGTTTAATGCTCATTTCATAGCTCTGCCGCTGCTTTTATTGGAGGAATTTGGTGACCTATGTGGAGGCAAATACATGGGACTTGTGACTGAGCTGTCCGTTACATAAGTTAAGGAATGTTCTCAGGTGTCGTCGTCCCGATTTTACGCACATTCCTCTCCTGCACAACAGTCTTTCATGCAAGAGAAAAGAGAGCTACATACAGCAGAGTGTGAATGGAAGCAAGGAAGGTGAAGTGGAAGAAAAAGATGCGATAAGACAGCTAGGGAAAGAATGAGGGGAAAGTAGCTCCTACCCATCGCATCTACAAAATCTATATTCTACACACAAGATCATGCGTTCATGCCTCACGCGTCTGTCTACTCTGTGTGCCAAGATTCTTCTTTAAATTAATATTATTGCCATATTATTACGCAGCTGTGCAACAGCGTAGTAATGATTTACAAAAGTTGTGTGTGTGTGTGCCTGTTTGTCTGTCTGTTTGTCCGCACGATAACTTCAAAACGGCAATCCAAATAACTTCAAATTTGGAATATAAGCAATAGAGGTCTTATTATCCAAGCCACATCAAGATTTTCAGCCACATCGCTCATCCCCCGGGGGAGTCACCATTGAAACATTAATTTATTCATTACGAAATCTCTGTGCATATTATGTGTTACATGCAAGGCAGTGTGCGTTCACATAATATTTGATCCATCAGTCTTCGAAATCACTCAAAAAATGTTTTGATGAGAAAAATACACAAAGGTTTTCAGCATTCACGTCAACTCACAGCTACGTATTTATGTTTTACAACTTTATAATTGTCTCTTTTAGAGAAGAAAGCACTCATGCTTCTTTTTCTTCAACTCATTAGCTCATGGGTTGATTCACTACTATTAAATTGATAGTGATTTAAATCGTGAAAAATAGTGGACCAAGCGCAAACTTGCCTATCTGTATACTCGGACCAATTATAAATTATGATAAATAAATTACTCCGCTCTCTTCTCTTTCTCTTTGCATGCGTTGTTGAACGCATTATTGTAGGGGTGATGAACTGCTGAAAAAGCCTTTAAATAATACTAAATGTGTTTTGTTTTTGTGCAGAACATACATATTTGTTGTCCCTTGTTTTTGTTGTGAGTGGATTTTGGGAGTGCGTATCCTGGATACCTCGTTCTCATGCCTATCCTTCTCAGCTTGCTAAGCGCTCGAACAATGCCACGACAATGTTGTGAGCTTGTTCTCGGATAGAGCGGGAGAGGAATGTTCTCCAGACGCACTCTCAAACCTGAGCAGTAGTAGCGAAGCGCTGCTCGCTCCCACTTGCAACAATTTTATTATATTTTCTAGTTTTGCTTTGAAGGATACTTTATGAGAACGCAGGAAAGTGCTGTTGGACAAAAAATGAGTCTGGCTCACTACTTTGACACTTTGGATTCATCATCTACATCATTGCAACGGGATGCATATTTAGTAGTGGATATTTAAGCGCGCATTCTATAATATACACACATAGCTAACAAGCAAATAAATTACCAAGCTGACTTTGTTCCCAACTATAATCTTTTACGCAGGTGGACAATTGGGAAAATTGGTGATAATGCTGATGATCCAAGAGATGATTGTGTGGTGGAACATGGAAGTGTGTGTAGTAGTGCGTGTGACAATGACAATACGGCACGTACTCCCACTTAGTCACCCAATCAACTCCCAGAAAGAATAAAATATGGATAGATAGATACTTTATTTAACGGTTTACAGGCGTCAGTCATTAATACAATGTCTGGTAGTATGCCCTAACACGCATTTAGGATAAATATGAATACAAATCCTGCGAAGATTAAATTTAAAAACATTACTATTACAAATTATAATAAATCAGCTAACAAATTACATTACATACTCTAAAGAGTTGTTCTTTCTTTTAACACGAGGTTATTGCAAATGGAGGAGGGGATCATCGCGCCCTTCCCTATCATCATGTTGCTTCTCTTCCTCATTCCTCAGTAATTCTTGATGAATGTAGAGATTCGCAAAAATAATTTTGCGTGAGAGTGCACATGCAAATAATGATGATGCCAAGTATTTACATAGTATGCACGACGGTATTTTCACAGGTTTCCGCCAGACTTTCGATAGCGCTAACAGCGATAGAGGAGACAGCTAAGTCTCCTCTGTCGAATGGTATGCTGGTTGTATAATATCGTGTATTATGTCAAGAGGTGTAGTGTCCGACTTAAAATCCATCAAATCACACATTTTATGCCGTATACCGTAATTAAGTACCGTAGTTGCACTATCCAACTTTACTTTAATTATAAGTTTCTAGTACTTTAATTATATGTAAATACATGGACCCAAAAAAGTTGTTGAGAGATATGCACCAACGTCTCGTACAATACGGAAGTGGGTCAAAAGGTTTGAAAGTGTCAGTAAGCATTAGAAAAAGGAGCGAGATCCGGGAAACCAAAAGCTCAATTGAAATTCAGAGTACAAGCAAGCCAAGTAAGTCCGCACCTGTTATCACAGCTCAAACATTTTTTTATCGGTCAAATTGTTATCTGAGATGAAACATGCCTTCATCATTATGCAGTTGAGACGAAGTGGCATTCATAAAAATGATTGGAATTGGAACCTGTTTCTCACCCGATCTTAAAAGTCTGTAATGTAATGTAATATGTAATTTGCTTTATTCACATGTTTACAGCTATTCAGAATTAAAAAATCTATGACTAAGACTATGGTGCTAGTTTTTTGGAGCCAGGTCGGTTTTTTGTTAACGGATTTTTTATATAAGGGAGCTACATTAACTGGGCAGGCATACAGTGAAACATTGGTCATCTTCTGTCCAAGGCAATCCCGGAATGACATTATGACGAAATGTTTCTTTGTGCACAAGTCACACTTCTCGTCCCGTAAAAAAGTGAACTTTATTTTTTCGAGCTATAACATTGTCTTTACCTTACCTTGCCCCATCCGACTAATTTATGTCCCACAAAACGAGCGAAAGGGGGAAAAAAGTGTGATTTGATGAATTTTACGCCAGACACTACAACTCTTTACATAATAAACGATATTATACAATCAGCATGCCATTCGATAGAGGAGACCTTTATCTATCAATTGATATGCAGATCGTACAATACACTGTTATATGTTAAGTTTCATTCACTACATCCATCCGCTGTTATGGCGACTGAAAGTCTGGCAGAAACCTGTGAAAATCCCCTCGTATGTATGCATGTAGAAATAGCAAAGGCGCCATAAAGCTAATGATAATAATTATTAGGAGTGGACTGTTGTTCTATTTCCAAATAGTTCAGGAGTAGTAGAGATTAACATGATTCACTGTAAAACATCATTACTCAAGTATGTATACTTGATAATAACAATATTCATTGTGCTGGTTATTTTGTGACTCGGTGTGTATGTTATAGGCTAATAATAGTGCTGCTGCTGCTAATCAAATGTCCAAATCTCTCGCAGCCAATTTCCATAATACATGGACATTGCCACTCACATTGCTACTCTTTCTATGCACCACAATACCTCCTACCATTTTATTATTAGACGTGAGCAGGTAAAAAAGTATAAAAGATAGTTGGGATTATTTCTCTGCCCTGTACTCAATACAAGCGTAGAATAACATTATGTAGAGAGGAAGCAGAAGCACAGTCAAAAAAGTGAGCCCACCAATTTAACCCTTTCCTCCCCCACACACATGCATGATGCCCATGTTGCCCATACAACTAACTAAATAGAAATAGAAAAGCAGCCGAATGGTTGGTGAGGATGATTGAACTAGTGCTGCTGTTGCTGGAGCTCAAATTTTGCATGCTATTATTTACTACGTATTATTCAAACTATTTTTGGGGAGTTTTTGCTATGCTCTGCATACCTTCTAAAGTCATAGGCACTTTCCTTTTTTTATGTTCTTCTTGTTGATTGCGCCTTTTTGGTCGGCTATTCTATTAGTCATGTTACTCATGTCGCTGCTCCTGCTGGTGGACAACTACGTTGGAATCCAGAGAGTGACCTGCAACCGCTCAACTACAAAACTCACAAACAAAATGCGAGTGTGTGTGTACAACAACAAATGGACTACTACTACTACTATCTTGCTCCCACTCTCCACAAAATTAAGAGGAAGCAGAGTTGAGCCGATTTTTTTATTGGAATAGAGAGAATTGCATTATTATCACAGTGCTTTTGGGGACGAGAGCGACTTTGGTTGCTCAAGTTTTGTCGGTTTTGTGGCAGTGGCTCGTGGAGGCTCATCCAGCACACACAGCATACCTACATTCATTTCATTACACTCACACATCATTTCAAAAATATGTAACATTGAGCCTGCACCTGTCTGCCAATCTACCTCGCTCCTCTAACAAAAAGTGGATGAACTCTAGTGAACTTGTCCCCATAAAAAGAGTAGCGCTGGTTTAGCACAACAACAGTGCTCAATAATCAAATAATATACTACAAACAAACTAAATGCAAGGAATAAAGTAGGTAGAGGGAGAGTAGCGCTAGTGCAATCGTGAATTGGAGAGTGGACATGAATTAGATAAATGTCAAGTCAAAGTAAACCTCTGTGTGCTGAATAAATCAAATGGGGAATTTTGAATAAAGAACGACATGTTTGTGTGAATAACAGAGTCGCTTAAAAGGTAAAAAGCAAGCTAAGCAAGTAATTTTGTGGCGTGAAAGCAGAGTTGGAATGAAGAGAACAGCAACGGGAAAATGCGAGTGGTGAGTTGATTATGTGAGTGAACATGAATATTTTAGAGTTGGTTGGAAAGAAAGAGTGAAAAAAAAACAAAAAAACTGGGTGCTTGTTACAAGCTATTCCGATTGTGCTGCCTTCCTAACCAACAAGGAGAGAGACAGGCGATCCATGCGATGCAGCAAAAAAATATAAAATAATTTGTGAGAGGGCAACATGCTAACGGGGAAAAGCAAGACAATTTTATTGTGACGAGGATGCGACGACGACTACAAGGACGCTTGAGCCTTTGTTCTCTCAACAACTCAACCAGTAGCAGCAGCACTGGAGAAATGGTGAAGCCAGATAGGGCTCTAACCACCCACGCATCAAGACCCCAGAAGAGGAGCAGTGCAGCAGCACAGTACAAATTAAGATATGACACGTTGAACAGAGTCCTTCCTTTTGTATTGACACCAACAATACACAAATATCTACCAAACAATTAGCAGGTGCTCCTCTTTCTCCATCAATACCCACCATTACCATCTCATATCTATCAAGTGTGTATTTCAGTGATCACGCTACTAATGTCCAATTTTGTGGAGGGATTCAACACAAGTGTACAAAAATTGAAGGGTTTTGGCATGTTCAATATTTTTATTATTTTATTCATGAGTGTATTGTGTGTGTGTGTGTGTGTTGAGAAATCTAGCAGGACAAATTGCGCAGACAGCTCCATTCCATATTATTATTATTGAGGGACAGAGTGCTAACCGGAAAAGGAAGAAAAATAATGAGGATGATGGAGCAGCAGTAGCAGTGACGTTTATACTAATGAATGAGATACAACTGATGGATTACTCATCATTGTGATCATTCTTGCATGTTGTTGAGTTATTGAGTTATGGTATGTGGGGGAAGGAAGGTGCTAGTAGTAGTATCAAGTGACTATTGCCTTATTGGATTGCTGCTGCCACTGCAACAACTCTACTTTGTTAGGTCGATTAGAAGACGTCGTCCTGATGGATGTGTGGCTGCACTCTGTCATGTTGCTACTTCCTCGTATCCAAATGTGATTGAGCCTTGCACAAAGAATGGCACTCTCCCTCGCCACGCATTTCCTTCTCGTCCTCTCCATCTCCGGAGTAGACCAGTCCGGAGTGCACCACGCCGCCATTTTCACCACCACCCTGCAACCAGGTCAACAACAAATTTAGTTGACTTTAAAAGACGCAGTAATTTGAGATAGTAATTTTTTATTTGAATTTAACACCACTTGTCACACTTTTCTCCTAGAAATTGAGTCGGACTACGGGCAAGAGGAAGCGCCTCCTCGTGATGACCCACTGTTGGTGCTTCCCTTGGAGAATCGTCGCTGGAATGACTACCAGTATCCTGCCCCCCAGTTCCCGCATATCCCCCGGTTGTCAGTTATGGTGCCTCCCTCTCATATGGACACCATCCAACAGCCCCTTCGAAGGCACTACCGTCTTGAAGACTTTTTATGGACGGGCTCGGGGGATGGACCTTATCCCTCCGAGCAGGACGGTGGGTTGGCCTGGGAAGATAATGGAGGGCAAGGGGCCGCTGACTCCTCGTCGGGGACTAGAGGTGTGGACACCAAGCACTGGATCAGAGTGACTAAAACAATGACCTTGTATCGCACAGTGCTCACCACCATTTATCCTGTGGAGATGACGCCCACTGTGGTATCCGGAGTGCCTGTGCAACCCACTCCGCATTACCCCCCAGGGGAGCCACACTCCCCAACACCTAGCCTGCCTCCTCCAGGAGGAGAAGGGGATTCCTATCTCATTTCAGCTTCTCCTCCAGACTCTCATCCGGTGTCTTCGGAAAATATCATGTGGATTCCCACACCAACGTTTTCGCCGACGGGGCCTCCACTCCCAACAGCAATTCCCCCATCATCTCCATCCTCGTCAAGTTTGGAAGGGGATGATGTGACCAGTGGTACAAGTAGCACCAGCACCAGTGTTCAAATCACGTCGCCCGTCCCCCGTATGGATCCGGTGTACTGGATCCAGACCAGCATCAAAGCAAACAATTCAGCTTTCCGTGACACTCCCCACGTCTTTCAGACTGCGATGCAGAAAAGTCTGGCACGCGTGTACGCGTCCGCGTTTAAACGCCATCTTTTAGCCACCTTGGGTGTTCTTCCTCCCCAAAGCTCGAAATCAACGAGCAACCGGAGGCGGAAGAGGAGAAAAAGGTGGAGCTACCATGGCGATGATAAGGACAAAGACTTATTGGATAGCAAGAATCGGGATGCTGACTATGATGACAATCATCAGGGCAATCTGATTGGGCATCAGCACTTGGACCAGTGGTTGTACGTAGCGCAGAGTTCCATGAGCCCCACGCAACTGAAGCACCTTGCCACCGCAGCAATGAACGTGACCGTTAGCATACTGAACGTGACTGCGGTGGAACCCAAGGTGGACTTGAGGTACGTGGTCCTGGCTGAGGGTACGCCCGTCCCTGCCTTCTCCGCTGTCAAGGAGCTCGAGCTGGTCACCAAGACCGAGATGGAGCAAGAGCTTGGCTACGAAATTATTAACAAAAAGGCTGAAGGTGCTTTCCCAAACAAACAAACAAAGTTCTATACTCATTTTTGTCAAAGCATATTTATGCATACTTATGCCGTGCTATTTATATGTTAATATCATTATTATTATTATTATTATTTGTGGAATAGCTCTGGTGGCAGGTCCACCCGAGCAAATGACAAGGAACGATGAGTACGTGGCCACGTCGCCCTGGCTGATTGTGGCCGTGACGACCATTTGTCTGCTGGTGATTTTGCTGGCGCTGATAGGATTTATGGTATGGAAATGGAAGCATAATCGGTTGGGGGATAGTAGCACCAGGGGTTCTGCACCTCCGAGACCTCAGTCAGGTACTATCGAAATCCAAGAGGGAGTCATCAATCCTGCTTTTCTTGGCACTCCGGTACATACCTCACTCTCTCTACAAATCAAAACAACATTTTACAAAAACAAACAAACAAACAAAACAGATATTCTCAACTTGAATTTCAAAATGCATTTTAATGCCTCTTCTTCCATTTCTTGTTCTCTTGCTAAACTTTTCAAGCCAATTAACAAATCAATTAAGCCCTCTATTATTCTATTTGCCTTCAAATATTTTCTCGTCTCTTCCCTCCTCTCTTTTTATCTTCCTATCAACTATTTACATTTAGTCTCTATTTTTTCCCTAGTTATCTAACTAAATTATTTAACGAGGCTTTTACCTTTAAAAAATAATTGATTAATTCCGTTAAATTAAATGGATTTAGCTTGTACCCAAAAATATCTTGAATTGGAATATTGATGATGATGATGATGATGATGATGCGAGAAGCTCAAAAAAAAAAAGATAAGCCGGCTATATTGCCATTATTGCTATTTGCTGTGATATGCTAAATGCTAATTAGGCTTTTCGACAATTCAACGCCATTGAAAATTGATTTCCCATTTAAAAGTAAACAGAGCTACAGCTATAAAGCTGGATATTATTACCTATTATAATTATTATTGAAAGAGAAGAATAGAATCATGATATTGTTGTTGTTGTTATTATTTTAATTACTATAAATGTATGCTCACTTTGCTTCTGCGTTTACTCTTATTATTATTAAATTCTATGGTGTTTAATGTGATGATGAACTGAAGGATAAGTAATTGCTAAGGTTGTACATAATTCTAGTTGTTAATTTATTGTTATGCTTTTGTGTGGTGGAATTTTTCTACTCTTTTCATTCTTTTGTCCTTTTCGTCTTTTTTATGTTTTGGAAAGATGAGTAGATTGATGAGATGATGAATTGTTGATGAAGCTGTTGTAACGTGGTTGTTAGCGCAACATACACAATAATAATATGTAGTGAGTCGCTAGTTGGTCACTAGCCTCGTGCTTCTCTTTGTCCACAAAAACTAACACTTTTCCTCTGTTCTCTTTTCGCTTCTTTCCACTTTCCACTTGCTCATCGTCTTATTTATTTTCCCATCTTTTTTAGCAGAATTGGTATTTGAAAAAAATGTGGGGAAAGTGGTTTTAATGGGGATTCTTTGTTTTGGTTTTATGTGTTGCGAATTCAGAGCCGTACCGGGCGCGGCGAGACTCTTGACCAATCACCCAAATCCAGCCCAGGCTCGAGTCTCCTCTCGGCAGCCAGAGCTCGAACAGCCAAGAAAATTTCTGAGGTGCTCACCAAGCGAACAACGAGCACGAGCAGCAGTAGAGTCAAGAGCAGGACGAAAGTGAACAAGGGTGCGGAGCAAGAGGAGGACGAGGGTGGAGAAGACATGGAAGTGGACGTTAACAAGGACAAGTTGCTAGCGCATGAGCAAAAGAAGGGAGGGCAACATTCCCCAAGCTCCTCGGAAGACATGAGGCTTCACAAGAAAAAGCCTGGCACGGCAGCAGCAGTGCTGACGTCGAGCGAAGGGAGTGCTGACTGGAAAGAACTTTTAGGTGACCCTAGACCAAGACTATCTCAAGGGGGAGGGGCAAGGAAAAGGAGTCCTGTGCGTGGAGGTAAATCTGCCAAGATGAGTGTGGGAGGAGCCCATTCCTCCATAAGCATGGATCCCAAGAAGGATGTGCTCCGGAAGCGGAGGAGAAAGTCGAAAGTGGAGGAGGCCAATCTCAAAACGGATGAGGATGGGGAGGAGGACGACGAGGAAGAAGATGATGACGAAGGAACCGAGTTTCTGGGTCTTGGGCAAGATACTCCACCAAAACATCAGAAGCAGCAGCCATGGACAAGGGGACTGAGTGACGCCATCAGCTTGGGCAATTTGGACATTTTCCAGGATAGCATCGCCCAAACGCCCAGTGAATACGCCAAAAAACTGGTGCCTTGGAAAAGACCGGGTAGCGCTGTGTCGGCAGCTGGTTCTGTGGCGGCAGGGCCTAGTAAACAGTCGCAACCCTACTTTCTACCCAGCGGACTTACCTCGAGGCCAGGATCCAGGGTGGCCCTCGCACCTGCCCAACGCACAATCGAGGAGATCCCAAGCTTTGACCTGGCTGAAGAGGAGGATGGGGATGGGAGTGGAAGCAGAGGTGGTGGCATGCCCAGGGAGCAGGACCGTGACCTTAGTGAGAAGAGCTTTGAGCTGAGAGACTCGCCGCCTGGAAGAAAGACTGGTGCGGCCACCTCGCCGGGAGTGGACACCAAAGAGGCCGGAGTGCAAACACCCACTCGCATTTCCAAGACAGCTTCGCATAAACAGAGAGCTGCAGCCAAGCCGAGGAAAAGTTGGAGGGGATCTCCTGGCGGAGGTGCTGGAGGGGGTGAGTCAGTGATAAGCACAGAGTCGGAGGAGATTGTGGAGGTGCATCACATCAACACGGGCATGCCAGAGGACCAGAATCCGCTGGGGAGGATGAGGAAGAGGTTCCACCAGTTTCTCGATGACGCTTTCAATGTGATGGGTAACCAATGCAACCTACAAGAGCACGTCTAGTAGCCTCTGTCTGTAGTCAACCAATCAATCACGAATAACTCACTCAGTCGGTCGTTGAGTCCACCCCGTAGTAGGTAGACACGTAGGCTGTGTAGTAGACACCCTCACCTTATCAAAAGTGCTTATCTCGTAGTGCTTAGTGCTAGTGGTAGCGATAGAAATTATTATTATTAATAGTCGTACTAGTATTTTTTTCTAACCCTTCCCAAACTTGTCATTCATGCTGTTCATCCAGTTTGTCTGCTAATGTCCTTAGTTTCAGGGGGATCGTCTTCCGCGGGAGGGGGAGCGGGTGGAGGAGGCCCAGTAGCTGGTCCACGTCTTGGCTCTAGCACTGATCCAACTCGACCCACCCAATCCGCCAAAGTGTCTATATCCCACGAGGTGGTTGAGACGGAGACAGAGTGGCGTCCTTGGACAAGTCACGTGATAAGAGAGGAGACACTCCAGAAGCTCCGTCGTCCCAAGTCCGCCGCCGTTCCCATTGGCCCACCAAAACGGGCATGGACTGCCAGCTCGGAGCGACAACAACATCAACAACGCACGCAATCCGCCAAAAGCCAGAGTCATCCAAAAGCAGGTGGAGCGTCTCAGTCCTCCAGTCGAATGGGCAGTGCGGTGGACATCCAAGGTGGAGGAGGTCCTTCCTCCATCCTCATTCGAAAGCACACTCTGCCACCTGAGGAGGAGGTGAATGATGAAGACTCCTATGACAAAACTTCCACAGCCATTGAGGATCCTTCAAAGAGGCAACAACAATCTTCCAGTAGTGACCTTCCCCAAAGTCGTTCCCAGTCCGTGGTGCTATCCCCAGCCTTCATATTTCCCCAGTATCCCGCCTATCCAGACATTCGTGTAGGTGCCATGTTGGGCGTCAGTGGGGGTCACAGCAGCACCAGCGGATCATCCAGTTTGTCGCAACCACCTTCTTCCTCGCTGAATGCCCCTCCCCCGCCGCCGCCACCCCCACTACCACCTCCGACGCTTCCCTCAAGTGATCCGGCAGTGCCGTTGATTCAAGCGATTAAGGATGAAATGAAGCGGTTTGAAAAGCCGGGTCCCTCCAATTGTTAAAATTGAATGAAGCGTTTGGAAGAATAAAAATCCTGGTTGTTGTTACCATCTGTTATTAATAAAATTAATAAAATATCCTATAATTGTTGTTCATTTTGTACCAACTAACTTTTTATTAGAAATTACTAAGCTAAAGTTGCTCTTAATGATTTGTACAAGACTTTTCTCAATCAACAAGAGTCCCAACAATCAGTTAACATTGTAAAATAAAACCTGTCCGTGTTCCTTAATCATTAACTAATTTCACTAATGTGAGTTATACAAATAATAAACTTGTTCAAATACTCCTGCCCTAATTTAATGATGATTAATAATGATTTGAAGAAGCACGTGCTTGATGCATCATCAAATCATCATGTATTCACTTACTCTCTAGCTCCACTCAGTCCACCAGCCAATTTTCATCAACTACTCTTATTAGCTCACCCACCATGTAGTTTGTTAGTGTGTGCCCTTCCTTCTAACACTTAGACTACACTCCTCCGCTCTAGTAAAAACCATTTCTCCCTCACTCATTTTTCACCATTAGTAAATAACGTTGCAAGTACTAAGCTTGCCATTACATTCATTCATTTCCTTCATGCATTGCAAAAGTTGGATTTTGGGTTTTTCGTGAAGGACCGAAAAGGTTTAAAAAAAAGAGAAAAATAATGCTGGCTTTTGTTGAAAGGGGTGGCATCCACATTTCAAGGCGGGTCCACTCTTTTGGCACAAGCCAATAACAGCATCCCGCAAGAGATCGGATACGACATCCCATCATCTTCCCATCTCATCCCTCACGTAATAATACAAGCTGCCGTAGTAGAAATGAAGAGATTTGAACAAGTAAAAGAAGAAGCTGGGACGAGTCCTCCCTCAACAAAGGACGACGACGGCAACTGAATTGACTAATGTGTTGGATTGGTTTTTTTGAAGGTGCCTGCCTGAATCTCGCCCAAAATTTAAAAAGGCGGACATGCGATTTATTTTTTCCTGAAAATTTTCTAAAATTTCGCTGAAAAAACTATAAAATACCACATATGCGATAAAAATATCCAATAATGCGAAAATTAAAATTTTACTATAAATGCGTTCATTCAATTGAAAAATATCTATCTTTTCATCATCGTAATATTGTTTGACCTGTGAATTCCATTTTTTCAAACCAGTGCCGATGGTAATGATGGTGCCGGGTTTGAACTTATCATTTAAATGAATTATGAATCCACTATGGTATTCAAATATGTCGGGAAACTTGACTTCAATTATGCTAATATGAGTAAACTTTCCTTGTATGTATGTAAAAACAAATGCCATTAAATTTTTCCATCAGTTAATAAATGAAAGGAAGAACCTCAGCCTTTTAACAAAATATTTCATGGTAGGTGGTGCTCACAATTAGTTTAACGAATTTGTTTAATATTTGTATTTTAAACATAAAATCAAACAGAAAATAGGTGCATTAGGCACGTTGTATTATATGTGAACCTTATTAAAATTTGTGACGTATATTGGTTGACAATTTAAAATTTTATCAATTTACGAAATTATTTGTATATTATGACAATTGTAAACGAATACCAAATTAAGAAAAGAAAAAAAAATAAACCAAAAAAAAAATTTCTAAAAGTGTTTTCGCATATTTGGATATTTGAATCGCAATTGTGGACAAAAACAAAAAGTTATATCGCATATCCGCGTTTTTAAAATATGGGCGGCTTCGGGCTGCCTGCCTGCCTGCATGATACGTTGCAATGCAGCATGCAATGGTGGTTGCTATATTGTTCCCTCTTCTTATAGCAAGGTTCATTCTCCAAAAAAAGTGTTGCTGGTGGTCCTAGTAAGACCAAGGAGAATATAATAATGAAAATGTAATAATGGACATGGCGGATGGCTTCATGACGATCATCATCCTCACATCTCATCCAACCATATACATTTTGAGAGAAACAAGATAAAGATAGCTCTATTACCATCACCACTATCATCATCATCATCATCAGCTATTAAACCACCCGAAAAAGAAGAGATTTTTTTTTCTTTTTTAAACTACATGTAGGCATGTGTATAATATTATTTTTTCAATGTTTCGTGTGATCTTGTTGCTGGTGGTCCTCTTTCTCGTCTCCCTGTGCATTATTTGAGGTTGTGCGACCATTCTTCCTTTGCCTCTCTCTCAATTAGCATCTCCAAAACCATTACAAAAAGTGAACAATAAAATGGTAATAATAATAATACATGGACAAAAAAGAATGATAAACTTTTAGCACATCTTTTTCTCTTGCCTCTCATTTGATTTGATTCTTGTTGTTCATTAGCTTGTTAAAAGCATGATTAACTCTTTTCACTCGAGACACGAGCTGCATTGGTGCTGCTCCTGCTAAACTAACTCTTCTCCCACAACTTGATCAACAAGATAAAAATGTGTTAAGTGGTTGTGAGTGGTCAACAAGGAAAAGAAGTGGTGGTCAAGTGTACATTTTTCATTTTTTGAGTTGATTTTGCTGGTCATTCAGGTTTAAACAATGCCCGCTTTGAAATTGAGCTGTGGCAGCATTGTTAGCAAGTGAGTGCTTGTTTCAGGTGTAAATGCACTCTGCTCCACAATAAAAAAAACACTCATTCATTACAGTTCTGCTAATCAACTTTCCCGATAATCTAAAAAGATGAGTGATTGCTCTGCATGGGCAACACTTCTCTTCTCACACAAGTTTTTAAACTCAAATTTGTTCCAATTTATTGTTGTGTGTGCAACAATCAACGCACTGTTTTGCACTTGAGAGAGCATGGACACACACACCCCTACTGTTATTTCTGTTTTTATTAGTGTGCTCACTTTGTTCTCAAAGGAGTAAAAGAAGGTTGATCAACATTTCATTTTCTCCGGGGTAAGTCGAGACTCGCCAAAAAATTATTTGTGAAACCTCTGCTTACTTACACAGACAGGTAGGAGAGAACCAAGTGAATATTGTATAGACCGATTTTATTTTATATTATATTATTAAAAGCAAAAATATATATACTAAATAGTTTTGCAAGTGTAAAATGTTGAACTCGGTGCCGCAACATCATCCGCATTACCACCAATACTCGCTAAAGCTCAAGTCCATGTTTGAATTGGCGGTGGCAGCCTCCCAGCATCACACACAACAATATCATCAGCATCAACAACAACAAGAGTTTCAGAGTCATCTGCAAGCTTATCAGGCAGTAGGAGGTCCTGAGCAATCTACTTCGCCACCCCATCATCATCATCATCAGCATCCCCATTCCCTCGCGTACGATAAACACACAAATTACAACAACAACAATAACAACAACAACAACAACAATAGGAGTAGTAGGAAGAGTGTCTCTTGTGAGCCTCCGCATCAGGGAAGCAGCAGCGGTGGTAGTGGGATGGAAGAGAGCAGCAGTGGCGGCGGCGGAGAACATCTCTACTCCACTTTGCCCCAAAATCATGACAGCAGTAGTAGCAGCAGCAACAACAGTAGCATGAGCCCTACATGTCAACAGCAAGAGTCGCTCCCAATTAGCCATCAAATTAACTTTTTTAATCCTCATCATCATCATCATCATCAAGGTCTCATTATGTCGATGGTCAATGTGGGTGTGGGGATGCCCTGCTCACCTTCTGCTGAAACTGGGGCTAAATTTGGGGGTGGGACGCCGATTGGGAAGAAAAAGGGAGCAGCACAACTTGTAACAAACTCCCAACCACACGCTGGAAAGGCGTCTTTCAGCATCGAATCTCTGCTGGGTAACCAAAATGCACTTTTAATTTTACAAAATGGGCTCATGTTTTTGGTGTTGTGATTTGTTTGTGGGTTGTATTGATGTAGCGCACTCAAACAGCTGGAATACTCGACGAAATCAACCTCAAGCCCAGCAACAGCAACAGAATGAATGCAGTGGTGGTGGTTCCACTTTGCCAAGTGCTAAACACTTGAAAGACAGTCGCTTCAACCCGTATCCTACCACCCAGCAGGGTAGAGGTGAACATGGGGGAACCCTCTGCACGCTCACTGCACGCCAGGCGGCTGACCAACCCATGAAACCAGCTGTCAGCCAGACTACAAGTCCACAAGCAGGTAAAATCCACCGGGCTAAAAAAATAGGATGGACACCTGCTCGCCATCCTAGCAGTAACTTGGATTCTAATAATTATTTTTTTTAAATTTGTTTAGAGGATGAGATAGAAACAGGGAGTAAATCAGGTGGAAGTAACAACACCAATAATAACAACAACAATAGTAATGGGCGACCCCAATCTATTTTACATTGGCCACAGCATGGGAACATGTATGTTTTGGATTGCAATGCAAGCACGTCCTGAATACAACTCAAAAATCAGGCATATGTTTGCCCTCGCTCCAATCGCATATGTAAAGCATATCAAGAGTCCTATTCGGATTTTGTCTCCCTTTTCTACAGAGGCAGAGGTATTAAATCCATCATATTTATCATTAACAAAGGTGTTCCATTTTTCATTACATCTTTCATTATTACATTGCCAGATGGTCGCGAAACTTTTTGGTGATCGGGAATTTCTTCCACATGATGGATGGATGACATACTTTAGAAAAATAGCTTGCGAACATGAAATTGTCAGAGAAGCAATCTGTGAAAATTTGATCTTTATACTGAGCGGCTTTGACAGAAAGGAACTCAATGAAGTAAAAGATAATTTTAATAATATAAAATAATTAAGAATACTACAAGGACTCGTATTGATTGTTCCACTTTAAATACGTTACCCTTCCACTAGACAATGCTGCCACTTATCTTAAGCCACACTCCAGCTGGAGCTTCCACACACACAGTAATCCACTTTGCCCAAGGAATTAATTCCGGGGAATTCAGAGAATTCGATTATGGAAGAAAGGAAAACATGAAGGTTTATAATCAAGAGAAACCTCCAAAGTATAATTTGTCCAGTGTCACTGCTCCTGTATCTCTTTATTGGTCGGACAATGATTGGCTGGCAGTAAAGGATGTAAGTAGTACACTAATAATAATTTTAACAAAATAACTTTATTGCATCAAACATCAGCTAAGGGTAAACTATGCATTTTTTCTGCATGTAATTCCATTACAGGACGTGGCCCACCTAAGAACTATGCTCCCTAACGTGAACGATTACTTCCGGGTGAACTACACACAGTTTACACATCTCGACTTTATTTTTGCGATTGATGCTCGAAAGTTTGTGTATGAACGAATTTTCAATGCAATGAAATCTTTTTGAATATTTAGTAGTTCATACTTCAGTTATTGATTTTCAGTATAATATGATATTATAGTAGTTCTTTATTACCAAAGATATTGATATTGTATAATTTTTAATAAAAAATTGCAACTGGTTAAACATTCATCGTGTAATCATCTCCATTCTCTATGCCATAGTGCATTTTGCAATCATCTTCTTTTATGTACGCCCAAGCCATCTGAGGAGAATTGAAATTATATCCGATTTCTCCAGACTTTGTTATCACAATAGCACCTCCATCACTGTGGGGTATTTTGGATGTCATGTAATCAAGAGGCAAAATGCATGCTTCACTTGGCGAATGACCTTGTCTTAAATATTCTGCTACTCTTGAGCAAACGCAAGCTCTCATTAGTGCCTCTCCAAGCCCTGTTGCACTAACTCCACAAACGTTGTCATCACACAGGGTGCCTCCTCCAATTATAGGCGTATCTCCAACTCTTCCTGGTGTCTTTGCTGCTATTCCTCCCGTTGATGTCCCGGCAGCTATTTGTCCGAGAGAGTTAATGGCGATTGCACCAACCGTTCCACTTGAGCCTTCTGTTCCCTCTGATGTAAGCGTACCTGGAACTTCTGTGGTGGCAGCGGCTTTGTTTTGGAGAACCATATCCAAAACCTCTTTCGCGTGGGGTGAAGTTAACTGATCGGAAGTCACGAGAGGAAAACCTTCCTTTTTGGCAAACTCTTCTGCCCCTTCACCAACCAAAAGTACAAACGGGGTTTTCTCCATTACTGCTTTGGATACGGATATAGGATGTGTCACGTGTTTTATAGCTCCCACAGCTCCTATTTTAATAACACATTTCCATATGATATGCACCTATTATCACGATTACAGTTATTATGAAGTATTTTCTTCATACCTGCTTTTAAATCTGATCCTCTGATAATAATTGCATCCATTTCCACTTCACCATTGCATGTTAACATTGAGCCATAGCCTTTGATTAGTGTATGTAAAGTATGAAGAAAAATATGTTTAAATAGGTGCAATATGATAAGCATGATAAGCATACATATGTACATATTAACGTACCTGCATTGAATCCGTCATCCAATTCCATATCTTTGATAGCCGCTTCCACGGCATCGACAGGGTTGTTAGTGGCTTTGAGAACCTCATATCCGATTCGTACCGCTCGTTGAATGCCTGTTAATTTCTTGTCGTATCTGCTTTTGGGGATGTGACCGGCTCCACCGTGAACAATTATTGCTAGTTTTGTTCCGTTGTTGCCACTTTCCATTGTGGAGTACGTATATGTGTACTTGCGAATGATTAAAAAATATTTTTCCCCCAGGGTGAAATATACAAATGTCTGTAAAAGCAAAGCTGACTATTGTGTGGTAATAAATGTCTTACGGAATGTCTACGTCTGATTAGTTGAAAAAATTATCAAATTATGTACACAAATTCAATCGTTCGTTCAACAACCTTTCATTGCTATCATGTGTCAGTGTTACTCTCTTCTGGGTATGGGAATACAAGTAAAATACTAAATACTCAAGTCATATAAAAACACAAACATTCTTGCATTAACAAGAAAGCATGCTTGAAATTATAACCTGAGCCTGTACAACAAAGCAAAGTAAAGCACGTAGTGTTTTTTTTTTGGGATTTTACAAACACAAGTATAAAGTTATATCATAAAGCTCATGAATCATTATCTTTTATCATATCAGTATATAGGTAGTAACATATATTTTGTATATATGACAAAGTCAAATTCATCCTTTACACAAGGTTGACTTTGGAATAACAAGGACATCATCATATAAATACATACATCAAGGAATTTCATTGCTTGTTGCTTGTGATTTTGTGATTCAAAGAAAGTTTCATTTTATGTAACAGCTTTGTGTCAAAAAAGGACTATTATTATGTTGTACGCGCTTATATTTCTGTTAAGTCATATGCCATCTCACTTAACTCATATAAAAATATACACAACAGCATGCATAATGCATATTCATTTGGGATCACAGGAAGATATAAAAAAAACTCTTGGGAATCGCCTTGCTACATGATCAAATGATCATCTACCTAAGTTTCATTTTAAAAATGAAGAGTTTTGTACTCTGATTTAAGTTACGAGAGGATATATCCTGTATACATGTTGTATGTTGCATGCAAGTATATAATGTTCAGCAATTTTTTACAACTTCCGAAAAAAAAGTGGTAATAATATTATGTAATATGTTGAGTATTGAGTTGGCTGCTCATCTTGGTTCCTCAGATGCATTCTTTCACACAAGTATAATACACACACACAAGAAGACGAATAAATGATTCATCTACTAATGCTGTGGCTGTGATGATGATCAAGATCAATGATCATCATCCAGA
>JAHZNC010003778.1:0-10870 GCA_027744095.1 Zhuqinia jingwanae | reverse complement strand
ATGTACATTCAAGCCAAATGAGAAGCATTTTGCTAAACTAATAATAATAATAATATATTAGTTTATTATTTAACAAACTAGTCGGTTAAAAAGGTATTTTGGCCAGAGAGAGTGACACACACACACACCATTTTAAAATTTATACAGCCTATTATCCAACCTATATAAAAGAACGTCATCCCATACGCAAATAAAGCGTAAGCAAATAAAAATATATATTTGGTAATGAATCAATGTGATTGTCGTTGAATTTTTTTATATTTGCTTTTTGAATGGTAACGTACTATGCTAATTTTTTTTACACGCCTACTGCACTGTTCACATACATACATCAACACACAAGAGACGCTCTCTTTCATCTTTGCTCTTTTATATTTTATGACAACGACAAGTTTATTTTTATAAATGGTCGCTCTTGACTTTATTTGATCAAGTCAAGTCAAGTTGATGCTCCTTCTTTTTCAAGTGAAGCTTCACTAAAAGAAGAAAATGAATTGCAATATCAAATATAAAAGTGATGATTATGATTAATTTTCAGTGCAATGTGTGGCTTGTCTTTGAAAAAGAAAACATAAAAGTGCATTCATCATTCGATACACCAAAAATATAAGTTTGCATGGCAATATGTTATTCTTAAATAATAATATTACTACTACTACTCTTCCATTCATGTCGAAATTTTGTAGTAGATATTATTTTTACTTTTATTTTTTTATTTTTGGCCAGAGAGTGCGACAGAGTGGCCACCCATTCATTCTTTTCACCATCCATGATTTTTGGAGGATGGTGCGTTTGTCTCTGTCCATTTTTCTTTTAAGTTGTTGTCATAATGACTCTTCTACTCTTAACTTGTCATTTTTGTCATTAGAAAGGGAAGGAAGGAGGGCTCTTAGTTCTTGTACTACTATGCTACTAGACTGTTCCCGTCCACAATGAACTTTTAAACACAAGAATAACTATTTTTATTTTGTACTAAGCTCTCAAATGTTCACAATATTTTTGTATGACTTACCATGTTTATGATGATGCTCAACTTCTTATTTTTCATATAGGGCAATTCATATACAATGCAACAAAACAAGTTGATGCTTGCATTTCCCGCAAACTACAATGTATACCCCTACATTTTACATCCTTTGTCTTTGTTCCTTTTTTTCCTTTTTATGTTCTTTAGCTGTGCTTTATAGCTTTCTTTTTCACTCGGCCGAGTCCCATATGTTTACGTGTGGTTCCTCTTAAGAGGCATATACAGCACGTTAATATATGCCCGAGTCCGAGCAAGGAATACCCTAACTTCTGTTTTTGTCCAAAATTTGCATTCAATAGTTAAATGGAAATATAGTTCCAAGTTGTAATATAAATATAGTTTTCGGTAAATAAATATATTTATTATTATACCTACCTAAGCTTTTTGGGTGATAGCAATTGATCATGTATAATATTGACTGAAGTTGTAAGTTGTAAGTAATAACTTTTGTTGGGATTAAAAAATTATGCGAAAATAACTCATCAAATAAATAAATAAAATATGCTCTTAACCTCGGTGTTGAATAAATTAACTATAGAAATCAACGAACTCACAATCAGAAAGAATATGATGGTAGCATAAATTAATGGAAAAGTTATAAAAAATCATCATTTGTGGCAAACCCCACACATGTTGTGCTGTTAACGTATTTTGTGGAAAAAAATCCTTGATTTTTCCAGTTCCCACTGTCATTCATCAAACCCCCTCCCCCTCCTGCCAATAATTTATTCCCATTACAATAATTTATCGACCTCAAAATAATAGCAAGTTGCGTTATTACAGATATTACCAATTCTATCCATCTCTCTCTCTCACACACAGACAATGGATGTCTCATTATCAACTTAATTTTTAGTGTCCAATAATTAATTATAAACAGTATATTATGATTAGTGGCGCATATTGTAATTTATGAATTACACTCGGGCAATGTCTACATATTACTTTGATGTTTGTTGTTGTGCATAACGACGAAGTATTCAAACGCTTATACGTGTATGGTAGGTATATGAATTATGATATACACGAAGAATTCAGAGTAATCTGCGAAACTACAAAATGAAAATAAATAAGCCAGAAAATCATATTTTTGCTCAATCATTATAATACCAGCTTGCATGCAAGTTAACGACATCCGCCGTCATTTTTCCTTTCGGTTTCGGTACAAAACCAAAGACAATTAAGTCAAATGTCAGCTTCACCATCAACAACATAATTATATATACTTTTTAAATGTATCATTTAATGCAACATACATACACCCACACATACACATATGCAACCACAGCAGCAACAACCACATCACATAATTATCATAATGCATGTATGGCAGTTTATAAAGATGTATACCTAATTAATAACATAATTAGAAGTCCTTATTTTTTACAGAGAAGAACGGTATTGCCACATGTATGTATTTAAGAAATCAGAAAATGACGCTTATGATGATGGCTTTTTTTGGTAGACAAAAATGCATATTAAAAAGGTTTTGGTTCCACTATGCTGATCATTGATCATATATTAAAGACAATGCTGCTGATGACAATAATGATAGATAACATAATATGACTTATTGTGACATTCATAAAAACAACAAAAACAAAATAAAAGCATGTGACAATAATTAAAGGATGGATAACATTTGCAATGTTATTACGTGGAAAGCATTTGCATGCTGTATATAAATATGTACGTAGTAGTACTCACATTACATTTATTATATTGTCAATGATGATGATGATGATTCATGATTCCAAATTCACAGATAAAAAGTTTTTTATAGAGAAAAAAATAGAATCATAATAATAATAATTATTGATTTGATTCAGAACGGAAATTATGATACGCATTTATCCCGCTGGCAGAGTGTATTATTTTTTCAATCTTCAATTCTTCGTCGAGATGATAAATTACTTCAATAAATTGTGCATTGTTCTTTAAATGCGTGTGTAATCGCAATTATTTTTTTCCACTCTACTTACTCTACAAACGCATATGTACGTACCTATGTATGGATATATGCATTCATGAAACGCAAAAAAAAAAATTACTCAATTGACTTTTTATGTAACAGATAATAACCAACAATTAAAAAATGATCTGCTACTAATTATCAGTACGGCTTGAAATTGAAAAAGAAAATTGGAAAATTTCATGCAACAAAGCTTACTTTTTTAAGTCAATTTTTCAGTAGCAGATTCTTCCAAATATCCAGGTTGACTCCAATGTTTTTTCTCTTCTTCAACAACCCACTCGCCAACCACCCACGTTCGTTTACTTTGTACTTTGCACACCAAAAAAAAATTTATCACTTTTTTCTTTTCCTTTTTTTCGCTTTGATTTTCCCCACAAGATGCTTTCTCCTATTTTCTTCTTTTTCGCGTTTTTTTACTTCTTCTTGAAATAAGTAATGTTACTCAATCAGATGAAGTTAATTATAATGAATAAAATCTTTGTCACGTTCACAAACATCACCTATGTCAAGGTGTCTTTAAGTTTTGCAATATGTTGCTAAATAATATTAATATGTATACTAAATACAATAGGTGATTATTCTTCTTTTTTTTAATCAAATTATGTGTATTAATTAAACTAGAATTTTTAATTGCATTTGCTTGCTATTGTATGTGTTGGGATATTACTTCTTCTTCTTCTTTTTGTTGAATAATTTTGTTTGGTTAAATTTTTTTGAGATCAAATCTTTTTGTAGGTTCAAGTTGATGATATGATGATAATGATGAGGAGGATTTAACCATATGTGGTTTTTTTGCGTTATGTGTGTACCAAGCCAAAAGGAAGCAGCTTTTGGCTTTCGTTTTCAGGCTGACTTGACGGTCTATGTTCCTCTGTTCTTGTGTCCTGGTAGTTTTACAGTTGGTAACAACAAGCAACACACACACACACACACACACTGTAATTGACTTGCGTAACTTAATTTTCTCTCTGTTGCGGTATGTTGTTGGAGAACGTATAGAAATATACTCTTGAAAAGTTGATGACGCTGACGCTTATTTGACGACGACGAGGAGGATGATGATGATTATGATGGTACTTGCTCTTCTTCTTGCTTTGGCTTCAGTGTTCAATGTTCAGTCCAATGCAATGATGGTGGTGATGATGATGATGATGATTCAATCTGACTTTGCAAAAGTGTCAAATCCGTTGTTGTACTTGGTTCATACGTTGTTGTATGTACATATGTATTTATGCATGGATGGATGTATGGCAGTAAACTAGTTTTTTCTCGGGGATGTCGGAGAATTCAATTCAGGATGAGGATGAGTTGAGTTATCACACAGAAATATTATGTTTTATATTGGTAGTATGTACATATTATGTATTAACATTTAGTATAAAGGACCAGAGCTGTAGTAGTAGTAGTAGTAGTATTTATATATAGCAAACAGCCACACAGAATCAGCCATCCAACTCAACAACAGCAGCACAGACAAACGTACGACGAGGATGATATTCAACCACCAACTGAACTGATCAAGGTAAGGTGGATTGGATGTGGTTTCGTTTCGTTTTTGGATGGATAGAATCACAGAAGCTGGAACTCCTATACTCACTCAACAAACCAGTAGTAGTAGTAGTAGTAGTTTGTTTGTAGTATATAGCTCCAGTCCAGCAGCAGTCACCCTGTGTATCACACACTGTGAACAACAAGTGCACTCACAAGATTTCATCCATGCATGTAGTACGTGAACAGAAAACAGGTAAAGCTTCTTCTCTCCGCTTCTTGCCAGCCACAAGACACAACTAACACTCGCAATCACACACTCACACACACAGACACAGACACACACACACACACACACACACACACACAAGCTTGTTCCGTGTTCACTTCTTCTCCTCTTCAGAAAGAAATCTCAGCTTGACTGAGCTGAATCCCAAGTCAGAGCCAAGTCGCCTCAAGCCTGAAGGTCCCGTCGTCGTTGATATTTCTTTTTCTTTTTTGATCATCAACAAGTTACTTTTTTGCTTGTACAAGGTTATGTTCGCACATACATATTGTAACAATAGGCATTCGCACAAACAATTGGGTATGCTCTCTCTCTCTCTCTCTCTCCTTCAATATAAGTCAATAAATAATTGTTTAAGTATCAATACAATGAAGTCTATGTATACATAGCTGTATGCAATAAATGGTTTTTGCACAAATGAGTAGCCATCCATATAAAAAAAACTTTTTTCTTCAGAGTTCAGACTTTTTTTCTTTTATAAACGGGGCAAGTCGTAATCTACATTATTCACTTTTACTTTAAGGATTGATCATCATCGTCATCGATACACATCACATATAACAGATAACCTGTTTGCTGTTCCCAAAGAAGGAAATCATATGCTGTAAAAAATAAATACAAAAATGGGAGAGATGAGTTTTAGTTGCTGTGTAGTTGTTGAGACCGTGAAAAATTATATGGGGCAAGGTAAGAAGATAATCTGTCTTCATAGTAGCATGTTGAAAAACCCCGAACAAGTAAAGCCAAGGAAAAAAATGTAATCAAAGGGTTAAGGATTATCGTAGATTGTAGATAGGCAGGTATAGTATATATTAAAAAACTGGATTTAAAAAAAACTCATCATCATCATCATGATTGATTCATGTTATAAAATGAACTGTTATAAAGTTTTCTGCTGACTCGTTTTTTTTTTTTGATTATTATGTAATGCTTAATGACTAGCAGTGGTGCGGTGTGATGTGGTTGAGCTGATGTGTATAGGTATATTACATGTGTGCATGAATTTCAAGGTACAACATACATGTACTTTCATCAAACATTGATAGATAAATGGACACTTTTCTGTCTGAACTTTTCCCTGACTGGTTTTTTTTATATAGGCATGTATGTTTTATAACTAGTAGTCTGCAAAGAATTTTCTATACCTTGTTCATTCGAAGATAACTTTTATGTGGCGATGATTGGAGATGATGATGGTATTATCCGCAATCCACATAAATAGTAAATCCACACACAGTCGCGCACTGCTCCGGGATGAGATTAACTTCTTGTCACGTTGCCCGATGATTAGCTGCACAAAACTTGTGATTATAATAATTAGTGGGATTTATCATAGAGCAGGTTCCATTGAAGTATAATGAAGATTTTCTATTTTTGGAATATCCCCCAAAAACAAATATGGACCGATGAGCTTTTATTATTGCATATAGCTCGTTTGTGGAACAACAACGAGGGATGGTCCCAAAAAAAGTAAAATTGGAAAGTTTGTTGTGTATGATAACAAAATATTTCTTCGTTTCTTCTGGTTTTTCTCAGCTAAAATTAAAATGACAACAAAAACAACAAGCCAATAAGATGAGAACCAACAAACTTAACAAGTCATGTCAAAATATATCAAACATGCACAAGGCACACTTGTGTATTTTTTTTTCTTCTTTTTTTTCTGGACAAATATTTATTTGGGCTTTGGATATTACAAGTAACACACAAAAACAAGAACAACACGCAACCGCAAAGTAAATTAGTCGGCTGCATTTTTTTACATGATTTTTGATATCAAAATTTGAGAAGATGAAAATTTACATACCAGCCCCCTCTGATTGTAAATTGGTCAGACAAACAAAGGAAATTATTATTGATGATCCTTTAAAAATTTGTTGATGTTTGCGACAAAAAATAAGAGATGTGCAAAAACCAACACAAAAAACACATGCACAAACAAACACGCACTGACAGCATCTAACTAACTAGGTATTTATCCATACATAAATTACTGGAGAATCTACTGGACTACTACTGGATAGTATTTTTTTTATCCCTCTCCTCTCGTCTCTTCGTCGTCTTCTTCTTCTTGTTCTCTGTGTCTTGCACAGAAACTTTTGTATTTGTTGGTAAAGTGTCCGTCGTCGTCACTCATTCACTCTCCTCGCGCACACACACTGATTATTATTATGCTGATCAGCAGATCATCCTCCTCTTCTTTCTTTTGCAGAAGCCATTATTATTGCAGTGCATTGCAATAATATGCATATACGAGACAATCACACAGGATACAAATGCAGGCATACACAATATATACTACTATAATAAAATAATGGTACAATATAGTCTACTATATGCACAAGGTAAAAAAAGGTAAATATAAGCTGCAGAAAGGTACCCAAAAGAAAAAAAAACAAATAATAAAATAAATACGTTTACCTGAATAGCTAATGTGACGACTGTGAGTGAATATACAGCATGAAGTGGCTATGTCTGCAATAATAATCAACGGTAAGCATTATTGTTGTGTAGCATAATAATAAGCCATATATATACAATATGAGGGTAGGTACCTCTCACTACCTCCTCTTTTCTGCAGTAATAAAGGCACTCTGTGAAAAATTTCAGAAAAATCTGTTGCTTCGCCTGAGAATGCATACGTACGTGATATATAGGTACATATAATAAACTGTTGCTCTCTGTTGGTCTTTCTTGTTCTTATCATTGAAGATAACAACAATGCAGTGTAGGCTGCATGTATGCATATATGATATGCAATGCATTGTTATTGAAAAAAGCTGTATTTTTAGGTATTATCAAAACAGGCATTTGTTGTACAAGTAGCAGCATGATTTTTTTTACTGGATATGAAATGTACAAAAACTAGCTAATAAAATGCAATACATTGAAAATTCAAATTTACGATTAAATCCAAAAAAAATAAAAAATATTTTATTGCATTTTATGCTTTGGTTGTAGTTATTATTATTAGTAGTATAACATGAGCTTTAAGAATTTTCATTTTTCTTTAAATTGAGTAGTTGCTTAAAAAGATACAACTGCTACTGCTTATTTATGTGTGGCAGGTATTCTTGCTGATGATGATCATTGAATCAAATTCTTGCATAGCACACAATGGGCATAGTGCATACCTGGATCTTTGGCAATGCAGCCTTTTTGGTGTATAGGAAAAACGGTAAGGTACCAAAAGTACAAAAGTGATTATAAGTAGTAGCTTCACTACTAGTGATTATTATAGAAACTGACTACACACGTGTGTGTGTCTACATATTTTGGCTAAACTTGCTTCTAATGGGTGTTTATAAGTACTTGCATTGCGTTCACTTCTTAACAGAATTGCTCAAAAAAAAGTCTGCTGAAGACCAGAAGGAATAAGCAACTTATTCTGTGTGTCTGTGTGAAGAAATGAAATGAAACGTGCTAAATTAAACACCTGAAAAAAATACATAGGGATGGAGGGAGCAAAGACATATTATTATACGCAAGCGGGCAAACGATGCACGTACAATTTAATGTTTGTCGTTTGCTCGTTTTTTTTGTCAGGAATTATTAAAAATTTCTTTTTGATTTTGTTGCTCATTTTCTTTGTACATGTTCATCATATCAGAAAACATACATAAATGTCCATTCGTTTTATGTAGCCAATAATGTAGCATCATCATCATCCCAGCAAAATACACATGCTTTGTATTCAGAACGCGATATCCAATATGACCATAAAAACAACATGATATATTGTTTCCCATTTTCCAACAAATTCTATGCGTGTTTTTTTTCATGAAAAAAAATATTTTTAAACTTTTAAATAAACATATTTACACATTTTATTGGTTGCAGAGAGGTCTAATACTTTTGGCTTTGTACAAGATCACGTACATGAACACCGTATCTTCTAAATAATATGTATATGTAATGTACGTACATATTTGAATGATGATACCGATACATGAAAATTGTTATCTCGCGTAAACTGCAACAGTTCATGGTAACAATATTTTTCACTCTCATCAACTCTTCTACTCTCTCGAATGTTCAACACTCTCAAAACCTTTCCTTTACCATAATATTCTTGTCTATTAAGCTGTCTGGTCAAATATTATAGGACTCATCATCAATATCATCATGGTTGTTGTAGCTTTTGCTAGTGCAGTGGAATGAAATGGATACGTGCTCGTTATACAGGTTATACATGTTATAATATGCATACCTATCTATTTATGTGTATAGGTATATGTAAGAAGAATCATCATCGTCATCATCGGCTTCAGCTCTATATTCTCTTCATCTTTCTGGCTAAAATGTTAACTAACAAATACTACATGCTATAATTATGGTCTATTAAGTATTCAACAGGAAAACGGAATGCAATNCATCGGCTTCAGCTCTATATTCTCTTCATCTTTCTGGCTAAAATGTTAACTAACAAATACTACATGCTATAATTATGGTCTATTAAGTATTCAACAGGAAAACGGAATGCAATTTTGAAGGAGAAGAAGATGAGTAAGAATTTTTGTTGTTATTGCTGTGAAGAAGGTAAGGTGTATCATTAACTAGTGCAGTTATCTGAAAAGTTAGAGAATAGCAATAGCAGTAGCATGCATAATAAAAGGTTAACATTTAAGATTCAGGGTTTAATGCATACACATATTATATATTTTGTTGTGTACAGAGAATAAGATTTAAAGCAACTTTAGGGTCCAAATCCCTTTTTCACGAAAAACGAAGAAGAAGAAGAATGCAACATATACAATGAGCGTGTGTCCTCGCTGGAATATTGAAAGAAGAAAAAACATACATACATGTAAGCAAGTAAAGCAATAAGGATATGCAGATGAATGGATGAATGACGATGGAAAAAATAATTGTTATTTTGGGGAATTTGTAAAAGTGTGTGTTATAAATAAGTTGTGTGAGAATATATTGCACGGTTATTACTAGATGGATATTTATGCGCATTGAGCATAATATGCTCAATATTATTGAGCATTTACATAGGCACGAACGAAGCTAGATAAAAAAAATTAGCTGAACATTTGTTTTTGGGACTACTGAGCTGAGACTATGCTTCTGGCAAAGTCAACCAGAATCTAAACCAAGCCATGCATCGAATCGTAATAAATATAATAAGTTTATAATGTAATAATAATAATAATGATGGGAGGGGGATTGATTGATAATTTTAGGTTTTTGCTGCTGCCATTGTATTTTTGCCTTTTCGTCATCCTTTTCGTTGTGGATGGCTTGACTTGACGACTCGTCGCTCAAATGCTCAATCATTTTCTTGGGTGCTGCTGCTACATGCAATCGCATGCATTTTTGATCACCTGTGACATGCCATGTCATATAGACTCTTGTACCAATATAATCATTTTATTATAATCTTCGTATCTCAAATCACGTCATTACATAAACATTTCTTCTGCGGCTGCTTTATTTTTTGCTTAATCCTTAATGCAAACTTGATTGAGCACGAAAAGAAAATGGATGAATATAAATTTTTGAGAATAAAAATATGCATCACACAAAATGGAAACGAACAAGGAGAAGGAGGAGGTGGTGATGATGATGATCATGTTGGTAGTATGTATGGGAGAAGAAGAATAAAGCTGCACAATTTTTTTTTATTCCATTGGTCTATTATATTGCCTATGTGCTACCAATATACCTATTAATACACTCCTTACGCACATTATAATATTGAAGCAATAATAATGCAGGGAGCACTGCAAAAAAGTAAATTCAACAGATTCGTCGATAATTTTGTTTCTCGATATGAACTGATTAGCATCGATGATTGGGTAGTATTTTGGTAGCACAAGGTAACATATTGGTTTGGTTTAGTTTGGTTTTAGCAATGCAATTTATTGGAATTTTTTTTTCAAGTTTCAGTGTGCTGCTGCCGTGAGTAAATTGGTAATTCTGATGTTGCCAGAAGTCTCATGCAGATACTTGCATTACTTATTGGTATTTTTTTTACATGAAGGATCCACCTGTTCTCTGTACTACTCAATACTCAACTCTGCACACACATACTTTGCTGACTTTGTAATCATTGTAGAGTTTTTTCTTCTTCTTTGTATTGCTATTG
>JAHZNC010003777.1:0-26816 GCA_027744095.1 Zhuqinia jingwanae | reverse complement strand
TTTCTGCCTGCGAGAAAATATTACCAGCATTTCATTCGTAATAAAATACATCCCGACATCCGCCAAGCCACCAAGACCACCGCCCTTCATCATATTTACAAAAAACTCTGCTGAAGTTCAGAGCCTGAACTGAACGCTATATAGTATAATGATTAGACTCTAATCCCGTATCTACCATCAACTATCATATCATCAATTGATGTACTATACAAAAAAAAATTACCACAGAACTTAATTTACGCTGCTGCACGATGTGTCGTCTGAACTTCTTCAAAAATCAAAAGGCGTATGACTTTGACATTGACTACGATTAAAAAACAGACCCACTTTTCTTCCTCTTGGACTTGTATAAACTTTCATTATTTGTTTCAAACGTTTGGGATTTCATGTTTTTTTTTGTACTCTGTCCACCAAAATGTCAAAAAAACCTTTTGTTTTTGTTAAAAAATTTCGTTTTCATGTAAAATTTACATTTTGAAAAACAAGTCATAAACAATATGCATTGTTTTTGATGTCTTCTGCCGGTGGTGGTAAACAACAAATAGTAATTTCACAAAGTAAACTAAGCGTCCTGCGTGTCCTGTTCCTGCTAAATTTTTGAAAACAAAACTATTTTTTTCCACATAAAAAAATAACATTTAAATGACATTAAAAACAAGGCACTCTAATACTATTGCTTGAAATAACATTAGCAGTGCAGTGTTAGTACAGTGAGTAATAGACTAAGATTCACTAGACTAGAATTATATCTAGTTACCTATATATACACCGGAAGTAGTATCATGCTTTTGGTGAGATAAAGCAGACCTAGTTTCAGATTCAACAATCTACTAACTAATTCAAATGTCTCAACAATTTATACAATGTAGACTCATTTCAGTCAGATCATCATTCATTATCTTTTCCCTTAACTTATTTATCATTTATTTCTTACCAACCAACAAGGGAATTTTTCTAGCTTACATTCTTAGTCATAAAGTCAAGCACTATCATCATCATCATTTAGTCAACTTCATTAGACAAAACAATTGCCACTTGATTCTAGAAATATCCCACGTAGCGGGTTTGAAATAACTACAACGTTATTTTATTAAATACAGACACACCACACAAATGTCATTCTTTGGTCACTGTTACATTATTATCTTTCTTCACCCATACTGTTTCAACTACTCGAGTTAATTATTTTCAAACTCTATAGGTAGTTTCATACATATCGGGTGAGAAACGGTGTATGTTTTTCAGTATCTTTTTTTCTTAGTTATTAAAATTAAACCCTTTTTTCTCCTATACATACAACAACGGCATGGTGCGAGATTTTAGTTCTTTCAGTCAAAAAGTAAAAATGTACACCTAGATGCTATTTGAAAGCATGTTACTAGATTATTTTCCTATAATAAATGTGCAATGATTTTGATTACAATAGTGGTACTATGTATATATTTTGTTGAATTTAATACCACCTTATTTAAAAATCTGCAATCAGCATTTCATTATCATCAAATTCTCTGTTGAACAAAAGCTTCCTTTTTAATTAAATAAATTACATATACGTACAACGTAGGTATACATCTTTAGCTGGTGTGATGAATCTACTACAGCAGCAGCAGCAGCAACAATGCGTAAAATATTTAATTTCAACAAAAAATATTTACTTTTATTTCAGTTTCAACATTTTATTGCCCGAAGTCCCGTCCCCTCCTCCGATTGTATGTATGTATGTATCTCTCTATTGCACCAAAAAAAGGAGCAAATGTTTTGAAGGTACATTATCTGAGCATGCCTAGCACAACTTAAGAGTCTTAAACTTGGCAAAAAATGGAAGGAATTATATGTAGCAGGACTGCTTTATAGTTATAATCATCATTATAATCATTCTACTCATCTTACAATCATCTTAAAACAAAAGATATTATATACCACAATAGTATAACCATTACAATAAAATAAAAACCTACACAACACATTGTTTTATCATTTCTCGTGTACTATGCTACAGCGTGTAATGAGTGTGTAAACTTATCATATCAACAACGGGGAAAATATGGGTCAAGTCACGCTCAAGCAAGAAAAGTAGTAAAAGCAGAAAATAAAAATTGTGCTCTCATCGTAAAAGAATCCATCACGCACCCTCAACATCGCACATTCACATTACTATATCCTCGGCAGTGACTTTTTGTGCAAAAATGATACATTTATTTATGGAGTATACAGTATAGTATTTTTCATCATCATCATCATCATCATTCATGCTGTATATTTTTTTGTAATTTAATACGACTGCTTTCCTATAAGGTAATCAACCCTGTCTTCTTTGAAGTCATCCGGCCTTCCTTCCTTTAAGGCATCATCTCATATTTATTCATTTTAAAAACTCGACATTTAAATACAGTCAAACAGGTGTAGTGACAAATTTAATGCGTATGTTGTATGTATATATGTACGTGTGTCTCAAAACGTAACATTTATTTTTTTTGCAAATAAATGCAAACTTTTTTCCTTTTAAAAAACATTCAATGATTTTGTTGTCATTATTATGCACATGAAGGAAAAAAAGGGAGAAAAAAAGGGAAAATACCGGATATGCATGATGCATATGTATATGGTTTAAGGATATCATATCATCCCATCACCTTAACCCTTTAAAGTAAAAGTTGGTTTTTAGATAGAAAAAGGATAGGATGCTTGTAAAACGTATGCATTTAATGCAAGTAGGTAGCTCATAGTTATAGTTATATCGCTGTTTATTAATAGTTAAGCCGGTATTTGCACACTATACTATTTGGTCAGCACGGTGTAAACTATATCAAGAACGTAAAGGAGGGAGGGGTGGGGGATCATGATGATGATATGATACAGTTTTTTTTGTAGGGCTTTGTTGAATGAAAGTGTAAGTTGTTTTGCTGTGTTTGTTGAAGGAGCTATATAATATATCATCCATCCCTTTCATATGAGCCAGTGCACTGCCTTTGTATCTAGGTAGGTATGATTATTATGATGTGTGTAGTGGTGGTTATTAGTAGGGAGGGAGTGAGGGAGTGAGCACTTAAACCAGGTCGCAAACAACTGCATTATAATTATCAAGTATATCAAGTACAAACATCGTAGTGGCATAGTAGTGTTTAAAGGTCGACGGTAACGCTCACTTTGATCCTAGTTCGATTTTGACTTTAGTCCTTAACACTTCCTCTTCCATATTACTTTTGTACGTGTATCCGTATTTTTTTTACTTTCTTTTCTTTCAATCTGTTTGTTATACATTTCACGTTCGATTGAGAGTGGTTAAGCTTAATGTGGCTTTTTAATTGTTCAGTCAGTGAGACCTGGGACGCGAGACAGGGAGGGCACAGTCAGTTTTGTACTCAAGAGTGAAGAACAAATAATCGTTGTTACTCAACTTGTTGTGATAGTTGGTCAAGTGGTTGGTGATTTTACAATTTTAAAAATGAAGTTGTTACAAAGTTTCCCAAAAACAGCATTTTTGCTGTCATCCATTCTATTTGTAAGTGTCAGTGGAGGTCGAAAACATAAAACAGCAGCTGCAGCTTCTGCGTCTTCCCCAGTGACCACCCAAATTGTAGAGTCAGATCATGTAGCAGCGTCCAGCGCTTCAATGCCACAAACTATGACAATGGCACAATCCCGAAGTTCAGCTGCCAATGAGCGTGCAGCTAGCGCTGGGTATAGTCAACCAATTTACAGTAATCAGTATGATCCATCTATGATGTCGGATCCTTCCCTTGCGGAAACAAGCTACTACGACTCTATGGTTCCCACTCATCACCATCAGCAGCAGCATCACGCTGCTGCTGCTGCACAGCATGCAGCTGCTTCCGGTCTTTACCATCATCACGTACCAGCTCCTGCAGGTGTAGGTGTTCCTCATGCTAGACACGCTGGAGCTGGAGCAGGTGCCGCTGCCGCATCATCTGTGGCCCCTTACGGTGCAGCCGCAGCGCCATATGCAGGTTATCAAGGTCATCAAGGATATTATGGAGCCGGCGGCTACGGTTATGAATATCCAAATCATCGTTATGCCGCTCAGGGATCACATCAAGACGCGTACGTTGCCAAAAGGGCTCATGGCTATGGAGGGTACGGATGGCATCCGGATTTGGAAGTGCAAACTTTGTTCTTTATCGGAATCCCATTGATCATCATCCCACTTCTTTTCTTGTGGCCCTACTTCCTTTACTCTCTTCACTCAAGGGGAGGACACGGGGGATATGGAGGAGGATACGGAGGATACCGGTCTGCTGCTGGGGACGCTGAAGTAATTACCACACCAGAGAAGGCACTCAAAGCGAAGACTGATGAGCTTACTAAGAAGATCCTTCCAAAATTATCCAAGAAATCGGACAAAACGTCAAAATCCTCTGACAAGTCCTCCAAATCCTCTGACAAATCAAATCAATCCAAATCAAAGTCGACGTAAAGTAAATTATCATTATTATTTATAGTTCTATCTATTATAGTTTAGCTATAACTATTGCTATTCATGAAAGAGGGTTCAATTTGTATTATTTATTTCCTGTTTTTATTATTGCTACTAATTTTACTTAATCCTGACTCCATGTTCTTGCGTTACCCCCTTACCAAGTGATTATTGTTGTTTGATATTGCTTTTATATAAAAAAAAAATGTACAAAATGTTCACAAAAAATTGTCAGGCAAGCGATATACCACTTTGTGCACTAGTTATCTTTACACATTACTTTTCTATAATTTTGAGGGGTACACACTTAAAAATTAAAAATTACAAATAATATATTCAGGTCACGATGAGTTGGTGTGCATGTTATGTTGTATTACATTGTTACAAAGGGCCTACACTTTTCAGAGAAAAACAATAAATGTCTAAAAAAAATTAATGCATGTAAAAGTAATTAAGTCACATGTTAATTGGCCATGAAAAGTTCCTGTGTATTCTGTCACTACTGTTGTTAATTGATATAGACAGGTGTGTGTCTAAATGTAGATTGATTAAGTGCACAAGATGAAAGTTATTTTGATGTTGTTTTGATATTGATATTTGTTGTATCGTACTTCGAGTTTTATCGATTTTGCTTTCATCTTTTTGTTGTTAGATTTAACAAAATTATGTGTTTTATAAATTGTTATGTTGATAAATAAGATAAATTACTAATTTAAGGAGATATATTGTAAAACTTTAATTATCATTTGTTGTTTGCCAAAAAAAACATTGTGTAAGAGTTGATTAAAGTTGTTGAAGTTGAAGAAAATAAAAAAATATACATACATACATGCTTATTTTTAAAACATCATTTTGTTGATTTGATTGAATATTTGCAATAAAAAAGCAAATGAGGCTATTACGGTTACAATCATAAGCGTGTAAAAAAGTGATAATTTTTACCGTTTCAAAGCGTGAAATAATTAATTTTTTTTAGAATCATTATAAAAATGAGCACCTGACCACCAACACCTTTGAAATAAAATACATTTTTTATAGCATTTATAGTTTAACCCTTTACCCTAGCATCGACCGTGAAATGAATAAGAAAAATACTTAAGTAGGTAGGTGCATGAAATAAAATGCATCCATTGTTTGTTGAAAACTAGTAATTTCGCACTTGCAGAGATCATCATCACAATGCACTGTAAATACTGGGTAAAAGGGTGGATACTGACGAACCACTTTACAAGCCAACCATACAGTACACAACAACAATGAGTAGATGAGCAATCTAATTAAATGTTTCATTGTAAAAGAGCATGTGCTAGCATAGTGCATTTTGTAGTAATAATAATATTCAATGTGAAAAAATACACATTTATTTATATATATATAATACGTGTTACATATATACATAATTTTCTCTCTGTTGCCGCTTTTAAATAAACAATCAAACCATAAAAACCAATATGCATATACGATAGTTATATAGATAATGTGGCACAATTGGTCATGTGTAATGGGTTTAAAAAAATTATATATTGAAAATACCTCTATATCTAATATCTCATTAGTTTATTTATTTAGCAGACCATCAACATATGAATTTCATTTAATTTCTTTATGAACTTGTCTTTAATTTTGTTACTGAAAATGTCGTAAATTTTGCGTTTTCAAACAAATATTTAGTTTTTAGATTTCTGGGATTTTTAAAATTTAAAGTTGCATATTATTAAACGCTGATTTATGAGAATGATGAAGAGGTCGAGTCCACATTTTATATCGTTATTATTAGCATTTCAAGTTGTAATGATGAAATAAAATTACATGATAAAATTATGGTCCATTGATGACATTGGGTATAAATGCGATATAAATGATTTTCGAATGCGAATTTGTTTTGTAATATTTAGTTATATAGAGTTAAGCATTCATTTTTTTGGTATTTAAAATACGATTTATTAATTTTTTCGCGTTGTTAACTTGTAATTAAGCACGGCGGAAACACAAGATGACGTCTTTCAATGTCTTTTCTTTTTATCCCCCTTTTTACTTTGGTCACTGCTTCCAAACGAGTATTTACACACTAATTTGATACATCGCGTAGTTACGTAAAGAACAATGAATAAAAGTAAAAGTGCAGCGGAAAAGAAAACTGCCCACACATCCAATTGTCGCCTTTCGTACCAAGTGAGGTGATAAGAAGGAGACCGGAAGTTACTAAGGTCTTTATGTCGAAGAATGTATTCTGTCCAATACAAGGCGGTGTCGACATGGCTCATGGGACTGTCTCTAAAAATTTCTGACAATTTAAGCATTGTCTTTTTATATCTGTTTTACAATAACAAAGAAATAACACCTCTTTATATTTAAGATCCAAGATCATGATAAACCTGACAGAACAAGGCTTACTTTTGATCGGTTGTAATGTCTTTAATAGCTCCTTGAAATTCCTCTTTGGTAATTGTCGCAATTTCCAGAGATATGCCACAACCCATGTCCCTAACCCTCTCCACCGTGTAATCTTGATCTTCAAAGACAGGAAGTGTGATTATTGGCACGCCGTGAAATATAGCTTCTTGTGTGCTTGGTCGACCAGCCTGAGTGACAAACGCTAAAACTCTTTTGTGAGCTAAAAGAAAATATTGCACAAACACGGCCTTTACAATATATTTTGGAGTAGTAGGTAGTTGGTTAGAAAGGGTTGGATGGTTTTTTTTATATCAAACCTAGTATGTCTTGTTGTGGAAACCACGTTCCAATGTACAAGTTATCTGGAACCTTTTGCTTGGGCATTTCCCCAGTACATTTCCACATAAACTGAATTCGCGGAAATTTCCGAATTGCATTAAAGAATGAATCAATATAACTCGCTGATAAGTTTCCGGGTACAACTGCACTGCCAAAACTAATTGAGTAATGTAAATTAAACCTTCCTTCCCTTTCTGGACAATTTTTTCCAAGTCCCATCGGAATTTTCCATTTTGTTAAATTTTCATACTAAGAACTTTTGTAATTTTGTAAAAAAAAGTTGCAGATATGTATATTTTGATAAAAGAGTTGCCTACTTTAGGCAAAGGTTCGGTATTTTCCTCCAGCAGTAATCCAGTTCGGCGGTAGTGTGTGGGGATATCCCTCGATAACTGATTCACGTTCCACATCATCAAACTTGCGTTTCTCACAATATCCTTCATCGGCGGCATATCTGGAATATCTAAATTATCCCTCACTAATTTCCCCAGTTTATCATAATAAGCAGACATTTTATACGTATAAATCAAGGGTTGTAAAGCATTATCCGCCCGCTGCCAAAATGTCATTGGTGGTGTGTGATGATGCTCAAAATCTGGTATTGCTGCCGCATCCGGAAGAAATCATAACGTCTCATTGAAAATTCCCACCATGATGATTGTAGGAGCATAAAATATAAACGGTGCATTATTTTCCCAGGCAAGTCCTAAAATACATTCTGATACAAACCAGTCCAAAGTTATTAGGTCCACTTTAGGTTAGGATCCGTCTTCAAGCAGACTTTGACTGTCGGGTCCTCCAGAAACTTTTCGCAGCTGAACAAGCCCATCCTAGGACCATGATCATAACAAGGTTCCAAATCACCAGATATTCTTCGCGTGAGACCCAAGTCCCCACCTTGCATGTAGTCATTAACGTACTTTGCCATTTGTTGCGGCATGAGTTCAGTAACATTTGGCATGGGCTCCTTTGGCGGATATGAGCTAATGAAAGTGATGTGATGACCGTTCTCCACCAGTTTCCTTACCAAAGGCCATAAACTCACGCGATGACTATAGGATCCTGTCGGATGAAAAAATACAATATTGGCTGCTTTCACGTCTGTAAAAAACAAGCCATTTCCTAAGAACAACAACAGCAGCGGTAGTAGTCGTTGCTGTGTGTACTGAAATCGTTGTTGCATGCGCATTTCGCTTAAATTTTTTTATTGTTCGACTGAGCGGTTGTTGGTATGTAAGTGCTGCTGAATAGGAAAGTAAGAACCCATACCAAAACTGTAAATAAAATAATGACATTATTAAAATATTTTCCACCATTCCACTCCTTATTTTTTACGAGAGAAAACCAGCAAAAAAAAAACTACACAAAAGGAGCGGTTTAGCTTTATCTGATTATATTGGTAAATAATCAAGCGCCTGTTGAGAATCCTCTAAGGCTATCAAATTCATCATCATAATCATCATCAAGTTAGTAATACAATATATAAAATATATTGAAAAAAAACATACAATGCTTGTTGGCTACGTTTTAATTTTAATTAAGGATGTTTGGTGCGTGGCGTGCTTGCCAACACGTTAACACTTTCACTGATAACTCGTAACTTTTATTATGACTTGATGCGAAGTGAGGGAGGAACTTGAAACACACGAACGAGCACGAATAAGTCGGCGGTTGTTGTGTGTGTGTGGTGTATTTCGTTATACGTGATTTGTAACCAAGGATGGATGTCCACTGGATGGTGGATTTTATCGAATAAGGAAAAAATAATTCGATCACATACATACGTACTATTTAGGTATGTTTGATTATTTATCTCCGAAAAGAGAGCGGTTTTTATTGACGTGCTTGTACAATGTGCATAGGCAGTGTGTATTGATAAATATGCATGTAAACATTGTAATTGAACCTATCATGCCACGAGTACTCAAAAAGATCCCACACAATTTATTATTAAAAACAGATGCATAGATATACAACAGTAATGTCCAATCAAAACCGAACCAGAATAATATTTGGTATTTTGACGATGCTATATCCTAATCAATATTAGCCGTGGTTGTGGTATATGATTATTCCTTATCAAGATCAAGATTTCTAACAAGTAAATACGTATATGTATTGTATGTTTGATTCAAAATATTGCCTTTTCAGGAATATCCTTTAAAGTATTGATGATGATAACAATAATTTACAGAAATATAAATATATCAGCATCAATGTAGCCAAAAATGTAATAGTATCTAACTAATGACAATAATAAAATGCTGAATGTAGATTTTTTCATCTTGTATCCTAAAACGAGCCACTTTCTCATCAAGTCAATGGGAAAATTGATAAATTGTTAAATTGTGCTTTAGATTGGTAGTACACTACTCACTACATGGTGCTCGTGCGTGCACGTAGTGGTTGTTACAATGTTGGTATATACAAGTTACATGATTAAAACCCTGATTTATCCAAGTGGTAAATGTAAAGTATTTTTATTGAAATAACTACATGAATTGAAATGCTGATCAAATGAGGATGCAAGTTTAGATAAGCCTTAATTGACGATAATGACGGGACATTGCATGTAATCACGCTTTGCAAGGTCGTTGACCAATTGTTCTTTCATTATTTTTTCATGACATGCAACGATTGTGGTGGTTGTAAAAACTGTTGTTGTTTTTAACAAATTTGTATTGTTTATTTTTGCATTTTTACAAATCAGCAAAATACCAAAGAATGCAGCCATAATTAATAATTAATTTGATTACTTCTACTTTGTTCGCGTTCATTAAGTAAGTCAATCATTTACGACTAAACCAGGGTTTGCTTGAAAATGGATAAGAGCTTTGTTGTTGGAGTCATCATCGCCTCAGAAAAGAAAAGACACTTGCAACGATCATTGTAATCATTTATGGCGAAGCAAAGAATGACAGATTGACCAATGACAAATGGGAAGCTACATTTTTATGCTTTCGTTTTGTTCTTTCAGTTGCGAATTTTCAAAATGTGTGTCGTAAAATATACAAAAACTTCAACTGATAAAATTTTGAGTTTTTCTCGCTCATAAATCATTTTTGATGATGACGAGCATGCGTAATCAAGCGATGGTGCATTATAAAAAAGAAAATTTCGTTTCAAAGAATTACTTAAATGTGCAACGTCTGCAAGACACAAGCACAGTTTTATGCAAATGCATTTGACATCCTGCTTGATAAAAAAGATGCGATCCACAAGTATTGTAGTAGTGATCAGTGATCAATCATTTCCTGCTCATTACTAATGCCTTTTCAAAGCTATCCCTTCAAAATGCATGATTAAAGCCAACAGTATTAGAGTAGGTAGGTAGATGATGAAACGAAATTTATTTGTCTTTCTAAAATGGGTTGGGAACGTTGTGCAGATGTAGACATAATTTGAAGAAAAAACCTAATATTCAACATGAAGTTCAATAGTTTTTTGGTCTGCGTTACATTTGTTCTTATACTAATTTTAGTGCGAAGAGCAGAATCCAGTTTGATCGTCACTGCAAAATTGAAATTTAAACTTTCCGGAAGGTAAATAGGTAAAATAACAAAAATGATTTCGATATAATTGTTTTGATATGTTTTGACATTTTTGTGCAGGAATTTAATTGACCAAGACGATTTTTGTAAGTGAAAACTTAACTCGTAAATAAAAAATAGTAACATTTATTTTGTACATTTAAAAAATCTGAAAGTAATTTACTGGTTTTTATTCCCACTTTACAAATTTAATTTCTATAAGCCACTACGGACGGTTATGTAAAAGCTTTTTACACTAACGATGGAGGAAGAACAATCAAATCTTTGGGAAGAACAGACATCGTTATGGACAAGGTATATTGAAATCAAATTAATTGAATTGCCAAATATAAAAAATCACACCACAGAATCACAAGATATATTAAATATCTAATTTCGTGTTGACCACCGATAATTATCCCTCTTCCAGAAAAATCCGGACTGGGAAAAGGTTTTTGAATTCCATTTTGATAGAAGGCTTAAACAGGTCAGATATTTACAAGCTCACTCGACATAGGTGCATGTTCTTATGTTCTAGACAAAATGTACATAATATATATTATGGTGCAAAAATTGTTTCAGTATTGGCTTTTTCACATTTATGACCACGATCCTTTTAAATTTGATGATAGTAAGTACTGTACAAAAACAAATTAGTTTATTCGTGTGAATGTTTCTAGTTTTTTTTATGCAATTGCAAGCTCTATTATATTATGTAGTAGAACCACCAGTAGTACTTTGTTTAAAAAATTGCAGCAGTTGGAAAAGTTTGCGTGAACGTGGCCGACTTTGTTGATAAAAATCAAGTGGACCATGCAAATCTAGACTACGGCGGGTAATGCAATGAAGCAATTTTTTCAAGGAGTTATAATGATAACACACTTAATTACCGGATGCAAATAGAATGCTACAATACGAGCTAATTTTTAACTAGATACTTAACAATCAAAGCTCTTCCCGAAACAATTGGGAAAAGATACAGAGAACGGCCATCGGGTATTCTCCCATTTCGGCGTGGAACACCCATTAGCAAAAGAATAAGATTCAAGGTTTCAACGCGGTATGCAAGTTATATATTTATATCTATCCATAATACATTAACGAAAGTACATCGTTAACCTAATTGTATGCTTACAGCGGATTACCTAGAAATCAAAATCATCATGGTATGCAAAAACAATTAATTGTGTTACATAATACGATACGATACATGCGTTGTATTTTTTTGTGTTAAAGAAACATTTGATGCAAATTTGTCAACATGTTTTGCTCTTCTAGAAACTCTTGTCATCTCAGTTGCTGAAGGTGTAAATGGCAGCGAGAAGCATCTTGGATCATCTACAACTGTCACTGCAAGTTTTAATCCATTATGGAAAAAGGAGTATATTCTTAATTGGAACAGGAAAAAAGATCAAGTAAGAAAAAGAGGTATATTATACGCATACTATGTTTGAAAGATAATTTTATTTCTAGAATTGCGATTTTGTTTGCAGCGGTTGCACTTTAAGGTTTTTGATGCGTCGGATGAAAAAACATTTCACGACAGTGATATTGTTGGGGATGGTTGGATACAGGTTTGAATGAGCAAAAAGGAAATAATTATTATCTGCTAAGAATTTTATTTTCAAAATATTTTTTGTTTGGCAGGTGAATGACTTTATTGCCAAAGGGGACAGTTTGACAATCTTGTTTCCAAACAAGGGGTAAAGTCAGACTAATATATGTAGTTTCTAGTACCATGATCAAAATAGACCTCATCTTATCGTCATACAGAGTCTGTAGTTCTCCCAGCAATAATTTTTGTTGTTTTTCTATCTAGCTCCTTAACTATGACAAAGGTGTAACTTTCAAGGACCATTCTGGTATAGAAGCCGACTATTTTTTAGAACCCAAAGCCTGTCGTGCCGGTTGCATAAATTACACAAATTGCTAGAGCTGATAGCTATAATGACCATACATAACGTTCTTAGTGTTCTATATATATAGCCATCATTCGAGTGTCATAATATTTATGGCTTCAAGCCTATATATTGCCAAACATATAACGGAATTATAATGTTATGCAATTTGCTGTTGACGCTGGGTTGGGGGAATATGTTAACAGCCTTGCATATATTAAATATAAAGTACAAGCTAAACAATAAACACACCTTACCTATACATAAAAGTAAAGTACTTAATAAAATACCTATAAATAATAGGTTTATAAAATGTTAAATTTCATTACTACAACAAAAATAAATCCATCCACTTCACCCATACACTCCATGCTTTACTTATTACCATCCAATTTAAGCCAACAACGTCAACATTCAATGCTTTTTTATGTTTTGATATATACGCCAGATTCAAGAGACTTTATTTGTATTCTATTCTCTTAAATATTTGAATTTGTTAACACAAATGTGTATTATTAATTATAACATTGTAGAGCTAAATTAATAATAAGGGGAAAAACGGAGTACCTATATAGTATTATGGCACGATAAGATATATATAATCCGATTTGTTAGTGGAAATAGTCCTGATATCACACAAAACACATGTTGACGCTACGCAGCTTAGGTTATGGAACTGGAAAAGGTAAATTTATTTTTCTGTCTCGCCTAATACGTATGCATTTGATTATAGGTAAGTAGTAAGTGGGCAATATTGATTTGTTCTGCCAGATACTTTTACACAAGTAAAATGTTTAGTTTTTTGTGTTCATCCTTCATATCTACACTTTTATAACATCGACATTTACATATGCAATAGTGTTCTTGTATTTTCTATTACAAGTGTGATTAAGATGAAAGACTAAATTAATCCTTCGTTTGAATGTGTGCTTTTGGGACTCCAATTTTTTATATACAAATACAAAATCCGATCAAATCATACCGGTCATCAAAATCGGATCATGTTCCTGGAACCGGCAAGAACTGAAAATATTCTACTACACGTATACTAAATTTCATTTTGCGTTCAAAATGAATACATTTAATAGTAAGGTTCCACAAAATGAACTAACAACTGGCCAAACTCCTGGTCGAGTCTCATTCACCATTGGTGATTCCAGTGATTGTGACAGTGTTTCAACTGTGACAAGTGGTACAATTCTGACCCCAACTGCAATATATGATGATGATGATGATGATTCTCATGGATATGAAGATCTCCAGCCCCAGTATAATGATACAAATTGCTGTAATGGCAATCAGTGGCACAAGTTTCATTTTCATAATGACATTGGGCAAGGTTTTGAACACAATGGAACAATGGACAAAGCTGGTACAAATGAGAATGGAGGTATCCAGGGAAGGAGCAACAACGATAACGATGACGAGTCAAGTAGTGAAGGAAGGGGTTTAAGGGAATTTGGTCGTGATTCAATGTCTACAACAAGAATGGTTCCAATTTCCGTTGCAAACTACAGTTTAGCTCGGTTAAGTGATGTTGATTATCGTGATGGGGGAAGTAGCCGTACTGGAGAAGGATTTGGTAGTAGAAACTGGGGAAAATGGAGGATTTTGGTTGCCTTCTCAATTGTTCAGTTATTTTCAGCACTGATGGTTTCACTTCAGGCACCATTTTATCCAGCAGAGGTGTGTGTCTTGTTTAGGGCATAATTTTTGTTAACTTTATTACAAGATGAAGATACGTTAACCAATCAGATATATTATGTTATTATGATGACTAGTAAACATGTATGTATATTATGTATATGTTTGTGCAAAGGCAGAGAAGAAAGGAGCGAGTGCTACGGAGTATGGTTTTGTCTTTGGCGTTTTTGAATTGACTGTGTTCATTGTCGCCCCGTTTTACGGATCAAGGGTGCGAATTTTATTGATTATTGTTTTGACTGTCAGTTTAAAATATTATTGGGATTAGGCATGTGAAAGTAATACAAGCTAAAAACTTTATGTTGCAGATTAATTCTTGGAATCCAAAGCTGGTGTTTAATTTTGGGATCATTACAGCCGCCCTTTCGTCAATTATTTTTGGGTTAGCCTAACGATACATGTAACATGTACCTACATGCATACAACACAATAATTGTTACAAGCGAAACATACTGTTAATAGATCTTTTTGTATTTTCGTTATAGTATTTTAGATAAAATTGAGTCTGGAAAATATTTCATACTAGCTTGCGCACTTGTTAGAGCTTTGGAGGCATTGGGGGAGTGTGCTGTGACTACCGCTTCGTTTGTAATTGTCTCATCAGCGTTCCCTGATTCTGTGGCCTCCACATTTGTAAGTATAAAAATGGACATGGCATTACTTTCAATTCTCAACACATTTTTAAAAACAATTTATTTTGATCACAGGCATTGATGGAAACATTTTACAGTATTGGTTTAATAGCTGGTCCAATCGTTGGAAGCTTATTTTATGGGATAGGTGGCTATTCTCTGCCATTCATGGTCGTTGGTGGGGGTTTACTAATTACCACTGTTTTGAACTTTATTGTTTTACCTTCCTCCCGAGAAATCTCAGAGTATCAACAAAACAATCCTGTGATCATTTCCAGCTACACTAGTTTTCGTTTGTTGGGATCTGCTGCCATTTTAGTGTCAGCTATTTGTATTGTTATTGGGGCAATGAGCATCTCGTCTCTTCAAGCAACTTTGGAACCTCATATGAGACAAGTAAATGGAAAACTGTGCTAACAACAACACAATATGAACAAAATAAGACTAAAATAACTTCATCACACATTCTTTCAATTTTCTAGTTTGATCTAACTCAGTTGTCAGTTGGTGCCATAATGGTTATCAACTTAGGTGTTTATAGTATATCAACACCGTTTTATGGTATACTTTGCGATAAAATATTGCAGTTAAAGTTGGTTACATTTTGTGGGTCTGTCCTTCTCGTGTGTGGTTATTCTTTGGTGGGACCGATCCCTATACTTCCTTTTAAACCGTGCGTTACTATTCATAGTAGTACTAAACAAAGCTCAACTTTGTTATTATTTACATGATTGCATGTCATACACATTTCCAATATAAAATTCACAGAAGCGTATGGATAATTTCATTGGGACTTGCTCTACAAGGTATTGGTTTGGGTGCCATGTTAGTAGCGTCGTATGTTTCCATTCTGCGTAATGCCATGTAATGTAACATTTAAATTCTAACACAAAAAATATTTCATGAAATTCATTTAATCAGATCAGGTTAAATAACAGTCAAAGTTGACTTTTCAGAAACAATGGCCTTCCAGACTCGCCATCAACTTATGGACTGGTTTCCAGTTTATGGACATCAATGTTTTCGCTGGGATCCTTCATCGGGCCTATAACATCTGGGATATTTTATGATACCATAGGTTTCTCTAATGGAACGTTGGCAGTAATAGCGTTGACATTAACTATGGTACAATTACGACTATCAATTTTACGACGGCGCGACAAGAAATTCTGAGTATTCTTTTAACAAGCATACTTTTATTTTTGAATTACAGATGTGCATACTTGTCCTATTTATATGCATCTCTGATTCAGAAATGAACAGTTTCACTCGAAGCGAAACCGAGCCTCTGCTGGACAGCAATTCTGTGATCGCAGCATCAGCATCTTTCTATAGTGAACATCAGTCAGACCCTTCCACGACAAACCGTGAATGGGCATCTCAAACTGGACCAAGAGACTCGTATGGTTCCACTTAAATTTACTTCCATTAAAGTTTGTACGGTCAATAATTTTTTTATACATATGCAACACGTCACAACCAAATTAATTTTATGATATTTTTTCTTGTTTTTTTTTATTATCAATTTAAATTGACTTCAATATATTCATTTGTCATACACCAAAATTATGAATGAGATACACATGATTAACGAAATATGTAACATTCTAACTCAACATTGCACACAAAAGTAACAAATATTTTCACAGTTTTAAAAAATACAGCATCAAGCCTCATGCAAACAAGAATTGTCGAATTTGATTAAACGCATAAACGTAATAATAACAATATTATAATATGTATTATTATTACAATCACCAGAAGAATAATAAAAATGTATAAAAATGCACGATACGATGATGATGGTAGTTTGAAACATTTTATGCGTACTTACAAACTATTTTTTAAATAATAATAATATCCAACGACCACAATACCATTTTGATAGTTTTGTCCACATAAATACATTAATTAGCCATGTAAATAAAAAATCACGATTGCGTTTCGCTTTGAAAATATAGAAAGATGGGAGAGATAAAGTTGAATATTTTTTATGGTTGCGGTTGTGACATGAAAATTTGTCAGTGGCCAGCATAGTATTTAGCCTATATGAAATCGCTTAGAGAGTATATACTCGTAGTAATAATTACTATTAAATGATTGACTTAATCAGTCTAAAAAAATTTCGTTGTCCCATGTACAAAAATGTTGTACATCCGGATTCGAATTTGTCGAAGAACGTTGATTAGATTCGCTCATGTCCATATTCCACATCCCAGTCTCACGGACATTTTAGCCCGTGGATCAAAACTCACAAAACCAGCATGCCAACGAGATACAACATTTTGAGGATCAAATTGCCTTCAGTCCAGATGCCGGATCTTCTCCGATTTCAGGCTTGACGATTTGGTACGTAACTAAATATTCAGGATAGGCCTGTGAAAGTAAGAAAAGAAAGCACAAAATTTATAGAATTTACTAAGTATATTTATAAATGTATAGAATATAGAATTTACTGTTTAGCTCAATATAAGGCACATTAAAATTTAACACTGCATTCACACAATAACAACAATACACTATACAATTAAATGGCAACTTATTTAATTTACCCAATGAGGGATATTATTAGGTTCATTCATTTTACTAAAAGGATGACACACAAACAAAACTTTTGTTTACACACAATCTTTCATAATATTTACACATGTGTGAAGAGTATTTACACCATTGCTTTGTTTTCTTTCAATTATTTGTGTCTTTCATGAAATTACCTCCAATGTAAGCGTGCCTTTCATCGAATCCCTTATGAACGATTGCAGGTATAAACGGGCTTCCGTGGAAAAGTACCCTTTCATTTGGGCCTTCTCTTCCGTTTTCTTCTGCTACTTCATTTCTTCTATGAACGTATCGCTCCCAGAGTTTTGGATTACGAACTTTTTGAATCTAATAAACATGCACTCGTTAGTAAATTGTTCGGGAGAATGTTAATGCGCATTTTGTCTTCCGGTGCAATAATAGTACAACTAACTCACCTTAATGATATTGTATCTTGAAAACACTCCACCTGCATGACCATTATCACGATGTGTACGGATGGTTGCCTGCATTTCATCCTCCACCGCAAGGAATTCCCTGTCATCCCGTGGCAATTCAATAAGCATTGTACCCCCACCCATATTAGACCGGATTTTGTCAATCCCTTTTAACAACAAATGTCTATGTCCATAAGCAGCTACACCAATGCCCTTCAAATCATCGTGAGACATTTCTGCTAAAATCTCTAGGCTAATTTCTTCTCGTTCAAATATGTCCCGTAAGTGATCCAGTCCCAAGTTTGCGAGGAATCCAGCCATCGCTTTCATTTTCTCATGTTCTTGCTCTGCATCAGTAACTGCCATAGATGACGAAGATGAACTCATTGCACCATTATTTGATGATGAAGAGGGTTCCTCATCTCCATCCCCTCCACCAGAGGAGAGTAGGGATCGAATTGGCATCAAGAATGGGTTCCCAGAGGGCATTATCACAGTTTCATTAGCGACTGGGGCAATATTTGAGACACTTGCGGAAGAAGATATTCCATTGGAGCTGCCGCTACCACTTGCACGATCCCCTGTAGCCCCGTTGACTGAAGTGGGAGGCAACGCTGGTAAGGTAATGATGGATCCCGAAGTTTTGCTTCCACTCAAGCTCTTTGTTGTCACTGGAAGTGACTGATGTGTGGTCATTGCATCTTGTAGTAGGGAACGAACATCTTCGGCAACTGCTAGGTCGAGTGGAGTATGACCCTCCTGGTTTTTGGCAAAAGGGTCCGCACCGTGAGCCAGCAAAAGTGCACATAAATGGGTGCGTGACTTTTGAGCACTCTCATGAAGCGGAGTGAAGCCCCATTTGTCTGTGGCGTTCACCTGAGCGTTGTACTTGATCAATAGGGCAGCTATATCCAGATGGCCATAAGACGACCTGTTGGATTTGAATAAAATGTGTCTCACATATATCAAATTTATTCAATTTACTCAAAGAAAACTTCGATAAAAGAGTATGTGCTTACGCGTTATGTAATGGAATAAGTCCGCCTTTGTCTCTTGAATTCACGTCAGCACCTTTCTCCAACAGGTATTCAGCAACCTCAAGGTTGTTATACCCTATTATAAATAAATAAAGTTAATTGTATTTCCAGAGATAGGAACCAGATGATCAATATGAAATAAAAACCATATATTATTTGCTAATTGTTCACAAACCTGCAGCGAGATGCAAGGCTGTAGAGTTTCTCCCATGAGTATCCCGACAGTTGATATTTTCCGGTGTGAGCAGTTTTTTCACTTTGGCAAGATTCCCTTTTTTGGCAGCTTCAAGCAGTGCAGAGTTCCCTTGAAGTAAATCCGCTACATCCTCATCCTTGCAAAGATCAATGGGCATAGCCCCATCTCGATTTTTCTTTGTAGGATCCGCCCCATGTTTCAGTAGAAATTTGACTATATCATATTTTCCTTTGGCAGCGGCTTCATGTAACTACACACACACAAGTAAGTCAAAAATAAAACATTAAAGAAGAAAAAAGAAAAAAAGTTCTTTTATGTTTTTTAAGTTTCTGGAGGAAACACATATATGTTGAACATTACTTCGTAAAACGTGACATGATGTTCCGTGAATTACATGATGAGCCTACATGGCGAACAACAGACACACTACTGACTAAAAACTAACAAACAGACAAAGCTAACAAGCCATACAAATAAAGTGTTGGGGTTCCGGATAATTTTTATGTCACGACGATGACGCATATAAAAGCAATATATTACTCCCCTATGACTAATGATGTCAAACCGGGTAAACATTCCCTCTCTTGTTTACATTAATACGTGTATATACATAATGCATTAACCTCGTCAGCCTGCTGGCGTGGCATGGCATGACCGAGTCCACAGTGGACTCCACACATGAAACGGACTCCACAACACATGTCGACTCAAAAAACGGAGAATATACACGTACATATGCATACGTACGTGCTATTAATAATATCAGCTAAAAGTTTTTCATCATATAGCTATAACTATTTTACCAATGTGCAGTTCACATAATGCCATGTGTTATATAATCTATTGTAAGAATAAGATAACATACCGGAGTAAACTTCCATAGGTCAGTCACATTAACATTTGCACCGTGAGATACGAGCAACTCTGTAACCTCAAAATGGCCGTAGGAACAACTATTATGGAGTGGAACCAGACCTCCTTTATCTTTTGCGTGAACATCTGCATTATGTTGGAGTAAGTACTCCACAACGGCAACTCTGTTGTAACCTAATAATGAAGATTTAAAAAGAAACAGGGAAAATGGAATTAATACAGCGTCCGTACATGCTGCATGCAATCATTTTAAATCATGGTATAAAGAATGTACCGCTTTAATTACTCTTTTAATTGCTTTGAATAATTAAAACAAAAAGCACTAAAATAATTTGACGGTTTGTGTATAGCGCGGTTTATTACTATTTCATTATTTGAAATTATAGGGTGTTAGTTTGTATTGCGTGTTAGTGTTGGCACACGTACCACTAGCAAAATGTAATGGAGTGGAATGACGGCCTTCCATATCGCGACAATTGACTACGTCTGGACGTTGACTGAGTATTTTCACAACAGTATCGAGATCACCTGAACGACTTGCTTCCAGAAGTTGATATTCCAAATCAACCACAGGAGGCTCTGCAAAAAGGGATCGGGTAATGACAATGAGTTAGTTTTACTCAAATTAAGACAACTGGAAATTCGTATATTGTATAGAAAAATTCAATATTGTATGCACCTTGAAGTATTTTAAGAAGATTAGCGGACGCAAGTTGAGATACACTGTATCCTTGCAAGGAGATAATGTTGGGATCGGCTCCATACGATATGAGCAGCCGACACCCGTGCGTATTGTCCGATCTGGCGCAACGGTGTAACGCTTTGCGTAAAAGTATTAAAATTTTTTATTGTTAATACAGAACTTTGTTTGTGTTTGAATTAAAACTTTTTGCTTGAAACTTTTCTACTTACGTGTTTCACCATTTCCATCCGCAGCGTTCACCAGCGCACCATTTTTTAATAAAATTTCCATCAACTCATACAGTTCCGGTCGATCAGCCACAATATGGAGTGGAGTGACACCATCTTTGCTTTTGTCGTTGACACCAACCCCCTTCTTTATGAGTATTTCTGCGGTTTTTCTTAGTTGTGGATGCGGACAGCAACTGAGAGCGGTGTGTAGTGCATTTTCCAGTGTGAATGGATGCTGGAACTGCTGCAGCAACTGGTCAGAGTGCTTCTTCACCCTCGAGACGTCTCCCATTCGACAAGCTTGTAGTAAGGTGTGCCCCCGATACTCGTACGCCAATCTTTCCTGCAATTGACGGGAACCAGCCAGGTCGATTGCGGATTTAGAGTGGCAGTTGAGAAGCGTTGGGTCTGCACCGTGAGCTAGTAGTAGGGAGCAGACGTCTACACGGGACTTCTGAGCGGCTTCGTGAAGGGCAGTAAATTGCCAAAGGTCCGTCGCTAAAAACGTATTCAAGTTTTTATGAGCACGCACATAGCATGTATAATTGTATGTTTACAAGAGCTTTCATTGAAGATAAATGACATTTTTAGTTACATCACTTACCATTCACGTTTGCCCCATGGGAAATGAGGAGTTCGCAGACTTCAAAATGTCCGTAACTAGCAGAATTATGTAGTGGGCACAGTCCACTGCAATTACCAAAAGTATAAAATAAGCTACACTATTGAACAAAATTATACTTAATGTACAAATTAAAGCCATCATATGCATTTATCTGTAATCGTCGCGGTTAGTGTATAAAAGTAAATTGAATATTTATGGATGTCTCGTTCTGAGCAACATATAATACATAAAGTAGCAGTGTACTACGAACAAAGAAGTGTCAATTTTTTAAATTAATTTATGGCAATAAAGAATCAAAAGAAGCATACGGGGATTTATGTAAATTGCTGTTGTGTTGCAAGGTCAAGCAATACTAATTTAGCACTAAATACAATAGAGCAAAACAACATTTCACCACGACTGTGTGTTTACTTACCCCTTGTCTTTGGATGAAACACTTGCGCCGTGTTGTAGTAAGATTTGTACAATTTTCAGTCGATTGTAGCCTGTAAAATATTTAATCAAACGAATTAAATAATCATTAATTAGCAGTTTTTTCCTCTTCAATTTGATCCTCATTTGATTTGATTCCTTCATTACATAACATATGCTAGCATATTATAAACAATTATGAAGAATTAAAATACTGGAAAAACAAGAGCTTACCGGCAGCTAAATGTAAAGGAGTGCTCTTTCTTCCATCTTGAGCATGGCAGTTGACATTGAACGGGGTGAGGTATTGCATTAACCTAAAAACCAAGCAAACCATATATGTAGTTTGGTTGAGTGTATGCTCTTGACATTAATATACATCATTATTATCACTATAACCTATATATTTTAATTCTTTTCTTTACCTTTCTTCATTCCCAGATCTGGCAGCTTCCAAAACTTGATGCTTCATATGCTCTCCAGTGAAAACGGCTTGTGTAGAACCTGGATCAGCAAGGTCATACGGCGTTTTCCCTTCTGAGTTTCTTATTGATGGATCTGCTCCATTTTGAAGTAAGGCTATGTTTTGGTGCAAAACAAAAATATTTTAAAGTCATGCATAATGCATATATAGTGTCATTATTTGACACATTTTATACGGCAATAATGAATGAAAACCATTAAGCACAGGAACAATTACCACAGTCAACACTAAAGGTAATTTATGCTTAAGCAAAGCACACAACCGTTGGTATAATTAACTTTAGTCACTTACCAATGCAAACATCAATTTTCCCTTTAGCTGCCGCTTCCTGTAATTATACAATCATAATGATGACATATCATTAAATTGTCATTTTACATTCACATAATACTAAACATGTACACTCGATATATGTATTTCAAATGATTCAATAATAATTTCTTTTAAATCACATGCCATAAAATATAGAAAGCTAAAAATTAGCAGTAGATAATTGGCACACCACACACAAACACACAGTTGTGTACTCAATCCTTATTATTTAATTTCCTTTGTTGTGCTTACATGTAACGGTGTGTAGTTCCAATTGTCTCTGCAGTTCGGATCCGCTCCTCGTGACAGCAGCAACTTGACAACATCCGTGTGACCGAAAGAGCAACTAGGCAATACGCAATACAGAAAAATACAAAGGATAAGGAGAAAATATAAAGAAACCAACTTTGACTTTTGGGAAAATTTCTAATGAGTTTGTTGCTGCAAAATATACAATTGCAGAAAAACAAACTACTACGCAGCTTCACTAGCACGATAATACCTGCATGTATTATTACTAGCTATATTATTGTACCTGCCAATTAACTTGGTTTTTTCTTTCTACCTGAAAACTTGAGCTTTTGTGAATGTGAACCACACTATAAAGAATTGTATAGCGTACTTGTACTTTACTTGACTGCATGAAATGAACAGTTATACTATATATCACACAATAATATACAAAACTACACTATACTACTATCTCTTAACTTTCCTGCACAGTTCCTCGTATTTACCATTTGGTTGTGAGTAGAGGAGATGAGGCGGATGAGCATACAAGTAAAAATTTTCTCTACTCTTGATTTGTAAATTTATTATTAGCTCAGCTAAAATTGAAGTAAGCATAATTGATAATGCTACTTAACCCGTCATGATATTATTATTATACTCTATAAGGGATTCGCTGTAGAGCTTTGGCAGAAGCTGAACACGATGATCATGATATCTTTTTGTTTCGACAGCATCCTTTCAGTAAATAATGAATCCCATTATTATACTCACTCAACTCATAGCGTACATAATACTACATATTGCACCCCAGATAAACCCTTTTTTTAACTCCTTCCTTTCTTGTTGGTTGTCAGAAGAGGAGGGAGGACGAAAACTAGTTCAGTTCAGTTTTCTAAGCCAGGCAAAGCACTACTACTATCACCACATAACACACAGCTCACTACTACTAACTGTTATTATTGCTAAAAAAACATGAAATCGAAGGACTAACAATTACTACCGCACTAACACGAAAAAAAGCTCTCTCATCATAAATCTTCTTTCTTTCGGCAAAACCTCTTTGTTGTACACTCAAGACAGACAATCAGACATAAACTTAAAAGCCTCAAGAAAAGCAAAAAGATGCTGTCTGTGTGATATGATGATGATGATGATGATATTATAGACATTACAATAAAAAATGTACTGTGCGTGCTATCTATCGTTGATCTATCTTTTGTGAGTAAGCTGATTTGGATCTCCGCTATAACTTTTCAACATCTTATATATGTACAATGTGCACTCCTACGAGATTATTTATTGCAAAAAAATTACTCCTACGAAAACTAAACTTGTTACAGCATTTAAGACCTTTAACATCTATTGTGATTGTGGGGAAAATGGTTCATTTATCATCATGGTATATATTTCTTTTCCTTTACCTGTTGTGTAAAGGATGAAGTCCGCCCTCATCTCTTGCGTTTATTGATGCTCCAAGGGACAACAAATATTCCACAACGTCTTTCCTCCCGTATCCTATAAAATAAAAGGCAAAATACAATAATATTATTATTATTATTATCATCATCATCATAAGTTGAAAACAAACATTATCAGTGATATCAATCAAAATGATAGGATGAACATTTTATTTTATGCGTGTAGATTTCTATCGCACACTTGGGAGGAAGTTCCTACTGCCTACCTTCGTATATATACTTCTGCATATGCATGAGTTTTTTTCCCTCGACTACTCACTATATGCTCGCAATCCAAACCAAACCACTTTCCATCAATAAAAAGTCATAGTCATGAACAAACTTATAATATTTTCAATTTTTTTCGTCCCTAAGATCTTTTCCACCTTGCTTGTAGTAGAAGTTTTAGAAGTCGATTATAAACTACACTGAGAAAATTTATTTTTTGGTTTCTTGGTTGAGATGAGATGATCGTCGTAACGATCATGGCATGCTAAAAAAAGTACCTCTGTCACGACTTCACGATCAAAAAGGAAACCTTTTAGCACCTTTGCCTTGTCATAATGATAATGAATGAAATTAGGTATTAGGCAATTCTTCTCAAAGCTGTACAAAACATATTGTTGAAAGTGTTTAACCCTTTTGAAAACGGTAATTCTCTTTTTGAAAAAACCATTCAGTAACATATGAAGAAAACTTGCTTATCTTATAAAATGAAATGATACAGATAAAAAGAATTAGTGACTGTGACTGTAACGTTGCACGTAACAGAAATCGGTTACATTTTATATAGAACATTGAATACATTACATACAAAACATGGATCTCTGAACAACAGAAAATCAAGACAATCACACGAGCACACCGTGATGCTTTTGTGGTTGCCCATACTTCGACATCACACAATAAAAAAAAGCGTAAACAGTTTTTCATTAAATCTATCATTTCAACAATATGTCACGATTCACAAAATCAAATGAAGTAGTGTCTATCCCTAGTGCCTGCTTGATTCAATTGGTAACGCAAAATACAAAATGTGAGATTACGATGCTTGCTCTGATCTGGCTTTGTCGAATTGAAAATTAACTTTACTTCTTGAATTCAATTAAATTAACTTCGTAAGCGTGTTTTCTAAGGACGTAGCGCGCCGTGATTCCACGATGTAAGTATAAACTTTATAATTTTTAAAAGGGTTTATTGCATAAATGCAATTACAATTCGTTCCAGTCAATCCGGCTAAAAATTACAGGGTGCAGAGTGCAGACGCTTGGAATTTCCAACTTGAAAACTGTGAACCTATACGGATGATGGATAACCTACAGATAACCTAGATATTTCCAATTGCAACCGGTGGTGATAAGAAAGAATTTTAGCTAGCCTTCCCCGAATGCTAATTTAGCATTGCTAAAAGACATGTATGGACGCATCAATAAATTATCTTCTTTTTTATACACGCCTTAGTCAACAAAAAGGAAAAATTCGGGCTTGGCTGTTAGCTACAGCATGACTGTTATTGGCAAATAGATTTGTTTTCGCTGCGCTGCCTGCTAAATTTACAAATATTTGGTTGGCAAATTGACAACTAATTTTCAAACTTTTGTCAAATAAAAAGAAAGAAAGTGAGTCCCTGCAGTTTAAAAGTATTGCGCAATCCTAATCATGATGCATTCTTTCAAATATTTGATGATGTTTTCAGTTGGAAAATAGATACATTTGAAAAACATTCATTTAAAGTTCGACATACTGTGTAGGTACCTAGTTTATGGGAGAACTGAGTAAATCATTTAATTATTGCCACCATACAGTCAAAATAGCCGAAATAGCGATTAACTTCAAATTCATCTTAATACACAACCAAAAAGGTACATTTTTTAAAATTTGTCACAATCAGTAGTAGCAGGCAGCAGGAGATAATTTCCCTGTAAATTCGATGAGCTCTGAATGAATACTGATTTTCTCAGTAAAAATTCAAGTAACTGCAGAAAATTATATAACATAACTACAATGGCATTTAAGTAAGTATGCATAATGTCTTGGGAAATTATAGTGCAAAAAAAGTATTTTTGATTACTAATAATTTTCTGATGGTAATTTTATTCTCTTCTTTAAATAATATGCGTTGTAGAATTTAATTACAACAATTTAACCGTACTCAATTTCATGATCGGTTTTGTTCAGATTTGCAGTCATCTTTCTTTAACAGCAGAAGATATTTTCGTCAGAAATTGGATTTTACATAAAGGATGTAAATTCAAAGTAACTTTTAAGCAAAAAAAGCTTGTTCTTTTTTCATTTTAATTTTAGAGCAGAAATTTACTTTGTGATTATTACATTCATAACATTAAATTAATATGTAGAAATTCAAAGAAAT